>APFE031355307.1:853-24183 GCA_000404065.3 Pinus taeda | reverse complement strand
CTAGTGATGATGTGTCTAAGGAAAACCTTTCCCTTACTGAAGACTACATCATAGCCTCTGTCTTCCAGCATCACGATCGACACCAAGTTTCTCTTTAGTCCTGGTACATACTTGACATCGGTCAAGGTAAAGCGAGATCCATGCTCTCTCTGAAAAATAATCGTGCCTACACCTGAGACACTGTACTTCTCATCATTACCCAACGCTATGAGTATCTGGAGATCTTTCTCCTCTAAAGTACTAAACAAACTCTTGTCGCCGATCATGTGGAAAGAAGCTCCACTATCAAGAAACCAACCACTTCATGCCATGGATGAAACCATGCATGCGAAGAGTATGAAATCCAAATCAAACTGTGAAGCAAGTGCCTCATCTTTAGATCCTTCCCCGGATCCCTCCTTGGATTTCCTCCCTGGTATTCCGCCTGATCTCTTCTTGCACAAGATCCGACCAAAATCTCTCCCATCCTGGCAATTTCTCTCAACCATTGATAGAGACCTGATAGGAATGCCAACTCTTCGGAAGACCAAGGAGAGCCAAGCTCACCAAGTCCTCATCATCGACAGTCACCCCCACACTTCCCAGCTCATCCCGACAGTGGCGTGAACTTCGTGAGAATACTGGGGCATACTGTCTCCATTCTCAAAAACTTAATGTTTCTGAGTTTTAATCCTTGAGTTGCCATTCCACCAAGCCAAAACTCAAACGCTTCTGATTAAAATTCATGAGAACAAAGTATTTCTCGTACAGAGATCGACTGTATGGGCATTCACCGGATATCTCACCTTCCAAAAGAAGGATGAATCCAGAGGTTACCTGGCCCGATTACAGACTTTGTCTGAAGAAATAAAATGTAAACACTTTCTGAATGATAGATCTGATGATCAATCCTCGCTTTGATATCCTGTAGAAATTTTTCTACAAATCAACCAACTCTTATACCATGTACAAATTTTGAATAATATAACACTTATTCACAAAGATTATCATGATTATACACTAGTTGCGTAATGCATGCATAATACATAACCTCCTCTACGTTGATCATCAATTTGCAGAATTAAAACATCAATCGCATGTGCACATTAAAACATCAATCACACATATCAACACAGTATATCACAGGGATAGCATACAACTGAAAACCCCCAACTATCTGTATATTATATTGATTGAGAACATGTAACAATACATAGTACAATACTCCTCACAAGTACTCAGTACTATCTCCACCTGCTACACACAAACTAGCTCAGATTTGAATCAATCACAGGTTCAAATCTCCTCTGCTGTTTGCCTGCCTCCACTGCGCAATACCTGTTGAGAATAGATGATCATGCTCCAAATTCGATATTCCCTTTGCCTATACCACGCAATCCTCATTGGCAATACTCAATCCATTGATTGTGCAAATCTCATGCACAACTATAGTCACAACTGACAGTAGTCTCACCCTTTCACCCACCTCTAACACTTGTCTCCACTGAACTGTCCATGCACTGAGTTAACTGATGTATTCTTTAGTTGATTTATGAGTTAATAATTAGTGAATTAACTAATAATTAATTCACACCACTCATCACTAGTGTATTTGTCAGTTAGACTAAATACAACTAGTTCAACTAAGTCAAACTGAACACAACTCCATCAACTCCTCATCAACTCCACCAAACTCAATCACTTGAGTTCTAACTGAAGTCCTTCATGCAATAGCTCAACTAACCCATAAGAAAAACGTATTTCCTTCTGTCAGTTGCATGTGCCACATCCGTAGCTCGAACTGAAGTGCTACAAGAGGATAAGATAATGTTTATAGTCCAAATATTATTAAGAGCTAATAATATTCGACTGTTCTAGATTTACACTGGCAGTCTAAAAATAGACTCCGCCCATATGTCTAAAAATAGAGGTCCATCTATTTTTACCAACATGACCAATCATCCATAAATAGTATCTTGCAACTCATAGACCATGATCCATATGTCTAAAAATAGACTTTGCGCCAAAAATAGCCTGCGGGCCCACTTAGTGAAGGCGACTTCTTTTCACTAAGCTCCATCATCTTGTTGCATTTTCAACATTATGGACCAACTCAAGGTGGCCAAATATTTTAGAAAGATCGACTTGAAGTCTGGATATCACCAGGTACCAGTTGAACCCTCCGATGTATGGAAGACTACCTTCAAAGCCAAGGAGGGCCTTTTTGAATGATTGGTTATGCCTTTCGGGTTGATAAATACTCCTGCAACCTTCATGAGGCTGATGGATGAAATCTTGCGGCCATTCACCAACTCATTGATAGTGATATACTTCGATGAAATCCTGATTTTCAGCTAGAGTTGGGAAGAGCACCTCCACCACATCTAATAGGTTCTCTAAATACTGTGGCAACACAAGTTGTGTGCCAATTTGGAGAAATGAACTTTTGGCATGACCTAGGTTTAGTATTTGGGATACATTATTAATGAATGGGGGGTGCATGTGGATCCAGCCAAGATCCAAGTCATTCGGGATTGGCCAGCCCCAACCACTCAGACAGAGCTCCGCAACTTTGTGGGTCTTGCCAATTTCTACCGCAAGCTCGTGTTGGGGTTCTCTCATATCACTTGGCCCTTGAGTCAAGTGACCAAGGGAGGAGTGAAAGAAAATTTCTTTTGGTCTGAATCTCAACAAAAGGCATTCGCAGAGTTGAAACATCGCCTCTGCTCTACACTAGTGCTCACATACCAGACTTGCAACAACCATTTGAGATCGAGACAGATGCCTCTGACTATGCTATTGGGCCAGACCTTACTCAATAGGGGCATCTGATGGCATATCACAGTGAGACACTTTCAGACATAGTTTGGAAGTATCCCACTTATGAAAAAGAGATGTATTCCATTGTGTAAGCCTGCTGACAATGGAAGCATTACATTTTGGGGAAGGAAACAATCATCCACACAGACCACCGACCCCTGTAGTTCATATAGATGCAAGGGAAGTTGCATAATGATTTCCATCAAAAGTGGTCCACATACCTACAACAGTTCCATTTGAATATCAAGTATAAGAAGGGAAACACCAATAATGTTGCAGACTGCCTCCGTCGACCATCGATCGTAGTGTTAACCACCGTGCTCAACTCTTGTGGGCATAATACTTCTGATTGGCCACTTCTCTACAAAAGCGAGACAAAATTCAACCACACATACCAGATTCTCTTGGAGGGTTAGAAAGTTCCATATTTTCATATCCAAGATGCCCTGTTATGCCACCTGGGATGCCTTTGTGTTCCTTCAAGCGAGCGTGCCAAGATGATTTGGGAAGCGCACTACAGTCAGGTCACTGGGCATTTCAGGGTCGAGAAAACAATGGCAGTACTGCAGAAGTATTTCTATTGGCCGAATCTTCAACATGATGTCAGGAAGTACATTAGATCCCACACTGCATTCGCCATTGCCAAACCAACCATCAAGAAGCAAGGTCTCTATACTCCGCTGCCTACCCCTAGTCAACATTGGGAATCCATCTCCATGGATTACATGTCGGGCCTTCCTTATACTAAGAATGGCAACGATTTTGTTTTTTTGGTCATCGACAGATTCTCGAAGATGGCCATTATGGCGGTCTGCAAGAAGAATGTCATAGCAGAAACCACTGTTAAACTCTTCTTTGAACGAGAGTGGGTACACTTTGGGATCCCACAGTCTATCATCTCAGATTGAGACAACAGGTTCCTTAGTACATTTTGGTCCAGTCTCTAGTTAATGCTAGACACCAAGCTCACTAAGTCCACAACTTCCCATCCCCAAACTGATGGCCAGACAGAGGTCGTCAACAGGATGATCATACACATTCTACGCATGTACAACTCAAAGCATCCACACACATGGCATGAGAGCCTCCCCTATGTCCAACATAGCTATAACCAGGATCTCCACAACTTGACTGGCCACAACCCTTTTCAGGTGGGCTTGGGATTCCAGCCACTATGTCCCATTGATATGGCCATACCATTTGTAGCTACTAAGGCAGCTTCGACTCATGTCCAATTCGAAGCCGACAAGGCAAACGACTTCATTGAGCACATATAGCACATCCGCCAACAGGTCCATGACATTATGGAGAAATCAAATGCCAAGTGCAAGCATCAACATGATCAACACCGGGTGCCACACAAGTTTTAGGTGGGCGATAAAGTCTGGTTGCATTTATAGAAGGAACGCCTTGCCGGAGCCTATTGGAAACTCAGACTACTCCGATATGGTACTTACACCATTACCAAGGTTGTGGGAGACAATGCATTTGAGCCCAACATTCCCCCATTCCTTGGCCTGCACCCAATGTTCAATGTGGATCGCCTTCGTCCATACTTCCCACCATTGCTGGACACATCAAACATTGCAGAACGACTCACACCTACAGAGTTAAATCCAGAATGCATGGAACAAGCCACAACTGATCGGATCATGGACACATAGATCAAGAACACCCGACAACAAAGAATCCAACTATATCGAGTTGTCAAAGCAGGCCAACTCCTTCACTAGGGCAAGTGGCTCACTAGGGACCAAGTTCAACAGAAGTTTCCTCATCTCATGGAGGAACTCAACGAAATGGGGACCATTGCTTCCTAAGGGGGGAAGAATGATCCAGGTGGACATTACTGGCCACCCGCCTATTCCACTTGGACCCCCACCATTGTTTCTTTCAGTTTTTCAGTTTCCTTAATCGTAGCACAATTTACTATCTTGGTAGATTTTCGGGTCGTGAAATTTCGTAGCTGTTTTGAGGCCCTAAATGACGTGTTTTTTTGGAAAATCATCGGTGGCGAATATGAGTTTATGACTTAATATTCGCTGTCAATAATTGTAGTCCTCAGATGGATCTTTCTAACGAGGTATCGTATGAGTCAAACGAAGATCATATGCCAAAGCTACAACCTCGGGAAGTTGATGTACTAATTTACCCCAACGGAGCCCATAGTTTGGTGTTTCATCTCCTAGGGTTAGGTTTTTGGATGTTTGGGGTTTTCCATTGCTTCTCAATAATAAATAGGCCCTCAAGCCTCATTGTAACACAGTTCAGAGGCATGTACCTACCATATCTCTTCTTAGAGATAAGGTACCATCGCCTGAGCTAGTCTTATTTCCATTCTGTTTGTAAGCATATTTCAGTGTTTGATATTAATGAAATGAAGTGTTATTTCTGCTACATCTTTGCATTTATGGTTATATCTATAATTTGTTGCGTTTCTATTTAAATTCGGATCAATATGAACCATATAGGATCCTTTCAAGTTTTGAACATGTGATGATTTAGTGAATAAGGACTTCCTCAAAAAAGGTTTAACCAACAAAGTACACTTGAAACTTGTGATTTACATCACATGCTAAAAAGTTGAAAATTTAGAGTATTAAATGTGCAAAGTGTTTATAGTGCAAAAGCCCGCCAAAAATAAAAACTTAGAAGTATTAGATATGTAATGTACTCATCGTGTAATGTCTCACCAAGAATTAGACAATAATACTCATAAACAAGAGATGAAGTCCACTAATGCACATTGAAAAGTCACTAAATAGTAAATGGTAACCATATATATTCAAGTGAGTACTCAATACTCATGTCAAGCACACAACACATCAACACAGGTGAGGATATAGGACATACAAAGGTTAATGAATATGTATATGTTGTGCCTTATAGTTTTGGAGTGCATTTCTTACTTTAAATCTTCACTAGCATTTCCCAAGGGCTTTGCATCTCCTAAGTCATGATTACTAATTAGCAAAGAAGCAAGGTAAATAATTAGCAACATGAGAAACTCTGTGGGATGACATGGCATCGAGCTTTGAGAGAGGTGAGAGGGCAATTTGGGTTTCTATTATAAATGTCTCGAAGGGAAATATATACAAGTTAGATGACATGATATGTATTCTAATATTTATTTTATAATGGGTACATTGTTTCCATGCATTTTACACTATGCATAATTTAATGTGCATATATCTTTAAGTTAATTTTTAAATTTATATATGTGTTATGTACTCATGAAGTGCAAATAAATTGCTCTTTGTGAAGTTTAGTCTCTGCGAGGTTTTAGGTTCAAACCTCATAGAGAAGCGCTGAGAACGGAAGCCACTTTAAGAGAATCTAACTATACCAACGAACATCATACTCAATAAAACTTTACAAAATTTTGATGTAAAATATCCAATTACAAATTGATCCATAAACAAACAAACACCCCAACAAACATCATACTCAATGTAATCTACAAAATTTTGATATCATACTCAATATAAGAGATGTAACATTACAAAATTTTGACATCATACTCCATATAACCTTACAAAATTTTGATGAGAACATCCCATTACAGGGTGATCCAATAAACAATCGAATATCCCATTACAGATAGATTCGAATAAATAAGCTAGGCCCAACTTAAACTCAGTCTAGTGTGTATGTATATGTAAACGAAGAACATATACCCATCCATTGAATTATACATAGCGTAAAATACATGGAAACAATGTACCCATTGCTCGGATGCATAGCATACCATCCGACTTGAAGGCGCAGATTGATAACTTAACATGCACATATTATATATAAGGCTGACACAGTTACGAAAGATAGCGTAAAATACACGGAAACAATGTACCCATTGCTCGGATACTTACCCTACCCATTGCAGATTGATAACTTAATATGCACCTATTATATATAAGGCTTAATATGCACCTATTATATATAAGGCTTACACACTTACGAAATATATGCTATTTTGTGAGCAGTCGTGTTGTATAATTGCTACACCTGTGTGCACAGAGCGTGGTGTTCAGGAGGCGATTTGGAGAAGAAAAACAACAGATCCAGTTCTGTGAAAAGATCTTTGATATCAAGGTACGCTCAATACTACTCTGTGTTTTGTTATATTGCTTTATGGGGTTTAATTTAGATTGTTTGCTTTCTCTTTAAGTATAAAATACGTTAATCAGGACAGGGTTTGATATACAGCTTATGGATTGATTTGCTTAATGTTTTCAGCATATAATATTGCAACAAGTATAGGGTTTGGAAAATATTGTGGATATCGGTGCAGATATAATTCAGTCAATTAAATTTTGACACAGTACCCATTTAATTTGATAAAATCATCTATTAGGAATAGTTTATGATGTATGAGTGTATTGAAAGGTCAAACCCTTTGATGGTTGCAGAGGGAAATTGGAATTAGGGTCTAAGGAAGATGCCGAAGAACAAGGGAAAGGGAGGTAAAAACAGGAAGAGGGGAAAGAATGAAGCCGATGATGAGAAGAGAGAATTGGTTTTCAAGGAAGACGGGCAGGAGTATGCTCAAGTCCAAAGAATGCTTGGTAATGGCCGCTGCGAAGCCCTTTGCATTGATGGCACCAAACGTCTGGGCCATATTCGGGGAAAGATGCACAAGAAGGTCTGGATTGCTGCTGGCGACATCATCCTTGTCGGACTCAGGGATTATCAGGATGATAAGGCTGATGTTATATTGAAGTACATGCCGGATGAGGCTAGGCTCCTCAAGGCCTATGGCGAATTGCCTGAGAATGTGCGGCTCAATGAAGGTATTGCAGGTGGTCTCGACGAAGACGATGAAGGTGGCGGCGATGACTACATTGAATTTGAGGATGAGGACATTGACAAAATCTGATTAGACTTATACTATCTATGAGGAATGTTCAGCATCGCCTATGCTTTTTCTTTATAGTGTTTTATTTCTTTATATATGATACTATTAAATAAAATCGAGTGTATTTGTTTCATAAAGATTCATCTCTGGTTTTGAGAAAGTCGGTATAGGATACTATTTTGTTTTGAAGTACCTCAGCTGGGTAGAAGTGTTGGCCGTGGACATAAGGGGAGAACCAAGGATTTATGGTTCTTTTTAGTTTTAATGGAATATAAGTTTCTTAATTGATGCATCTGATCTATTTGATAAAATATGTGAATAAAGTAACAATACAAGCTGTATGATATTTGTTTGACAAAATGCTTGACGGAAAATGGTGTCATTCCTTCTATCTTGTTTGATCATGATGTTGATCTGAAAATAGTCTCATTCTGCTATCTTGTTTGCTTACGGGGATGATGATTTTTGAGATTTGCATATCATGGTGTAATTAGTTGTACAAGGCTGAAAAGGCTCAAGCAAGATCGTGATGCACCTTTGTATATCGGACTGATTTATACGTGGTCTTGATTAGCTTTATTTCTTTTTTCCAAGGAAAACCGTGGGGGAACCCAGGGATGCTTCTCCACATTTGTAGATGGCATCCTATAATAAACTTTTTCCACATTTGTGGATGGCATCCTATAATAAACTTATTAGTGTAGATTAGTACTCCTAGCCCAGGGGATTCTAACTGGGGACCTGTTGACATGGAAATCACAAAATGCTTAACAACATTAGTAACAATTGGTTCATCTAAGTCCTTGGGCTGGGTTGGATTTAATATATGTACATGACTATTTTCCCTTCCATGTAACAACTTTTATAACCTGTTATTGTTATCCATGCATTGCTGACGTTTTTGTTATTGTACATTACTTGAATTGATCTCGCCCATCCATCGAGTGTTTATAAGTTGTTATTGTTGAGGGTTTTGTTATTATACATGACGTGAGTTCATCTATATGAGACATCTATTATTTTTTTCTCCTTCTAATTATTGCTGACATACAAGTTTTCTTCACTATTAATAAAATAATATGTACATCTCTTTTATACAGAAAAGAAGTGGGTTGCAAATGATGCTGTCACTAGTACTAGCAAAGTCCAAAACTATCAAAACTAGAAATTAAGTTGGTTTTAAACATCCATCAAGTACAATAAACACAAACGAAAACATCATGAGAACCTAGTCAGAAGAAACACAGAGCCCCCAACTTTATCATAAACTCAATGTAAAACTGTAGTAGCAAGAAAAAGTCCATCACCTAGTGGATGTTCATGTTAATTGTTGGGGGCTATCTTGCAACATATACTAGTTGGCTCGATCTCCACAACAATGGTGTCCCACCCATTGTTGTTTGGTGGGGGGGCTTGTTTGTCTCTAATATGTGCAAGGCTAAGGTTGGAAACTTATCATTGTACATGGGGCTGAGGCTTTTGAAAAGTGTTGCGAGAGGACTTATCTGGCTTGTGCCTTATCCAGAAAGATCGAGTTTGTCTTTCCTTTGACCATGGACGAGTTTCTGAAGATGGTAAATTTATGTGTAGTGTTGGAGGACTAGTTACGTGGACCTTCTTCAGTTTGACTATTGATTGAGTGGCAGCTATAAATTTAGAATAGTACGAGTGGAGCTTCAGTCCTTGATTGAAGGAAACACGAGTTGTAACTCCAAGCTGTGATTGGAGAGATGAGAACCAGTTCGACTCAGTTAACTTGTTAACCATGAATTTTAAATTTGTGACCTGCCAATTTTAGCTTGGATCAAATCAATAAAAGGAGGATGAAGGCACATATATTCATCATTGTTTTGTGCACAAGGTTGTGAGACAAAGCAAGCCTCACGAGTTGTGAAAGAGAGAGCTCTTTGCTTGTGGTGTGCGTAGCCTTGAGGAGCAAGAAGGCACTGGTTTGCTCGAAAATATTTGCGCAAGATTTAGGAGCCGCATCCTATGTAATAGGGGACATGGTGCACACATAAATAGGGACCCGCTATGCTACAAAATAGGAGTTTTGTTGCGCATAGATGTAGGCCCTAGTGCGCTAGGAAATAGGGCTGCTGGTGCGCAAGGTTTAGGAGCTGAAATCAAGTGTATGAAGGTTGTTTCAAGCTAGGTTAGCAGTGAGAACAAGTGTATTCCCAAAGTGAAACAGATTGCCTTGTAAGAGATTTCATTGCTCAAGTTTATCAATAAAATACTACAACAAAGAAGAGGGTTTTACCTGTTAGGTTTCCCGGGAAAAACAAGTGTATTAAATTGTGTGACTGTGTCTTTATCTCTGTGTTTATTCTGCTACTTATATGTGAAGAAAGTCCGTGTCTTGGTGAAAGAAAGTAAGTTTCAATTTTTTCATCTAAGCAGCTGTGAAATTTCGTGGAAAATTAGCAGAGGCCAACTATGTTTGCTTTTATGCCTTTCCGTTATCATGCTAATTGCTTGGTGATGTGGCCTATCCTTGCCTCTGTGATTGTTTGGATTGTTAAATTTCATGGTACCAACCTAGATTTATTTTCTCGTAACACTTGCCCATCATCTTGCCCAACAATTTATTCTATTATCCAAATAAATTTTGAATTGTTAAAAAAAATGTTGTTATTTTAACTTCTAGAAATTAATATGCAGTAGAAATAAATAAAAACACAGAGAGATCAATCATACATTACCATAGTATTCAAAACTGGAACTAGTGACTTAACTGGTCCACTTATCAAACTGGGTTTCAAACTGGAACCGGTCAAATTGGGACTGGATAGATCTCAATGAACTGGTCTTTAAAAAATTACATGAAAGAATTAATTTTTAATGGAAAAACTATTTTTAAGATTTAAAACCATGAATTCCAAATGAATAGAGACAAAATATGCAAAGTTTGCTTATTTATATACCATGTAAAGGTGAATATATCAAAATGGCACAGAGTGCAATACATATCAACAACAAAATACATAATCAATGAGGCTCTAAATGACCACTAGAGTCCAAAAACAATGCTACAAGCTATGGGGCCACTGGCCTACAACAAGTCTACAAATTAGTGATCAACATGATGACTTCCTGATCAAACTCATCGCCACTACTAGACATGGGATCATCAACATGAGCTACATAAATAATCTGGCTCAGAGTTTGAGGATTCTTAAAACTCTCCTGCAACCTCCGTGGTAGTGGTAGTAGTAGCAGCAAAACTAGACGTCAAAACTACAAATCATTGATCAACATGATCACTCATGAAACTCATCATCGATTCAGTGCTACTAGAAATGGGATCATCAACAGGAGATACATCAACATCATATAGCTGAGATCATTAGACTTGGATTGCTCAACCTTATAATATGATAGAAATTGAAAAAGTTTAACATGCCTAACTAGTGGTTTTGGTTTGAGAGAAGGGTTCATTTCCTCAACCTTATAATGTGGTAGAAAAAACTTAGCATGCCTAACCAATTATTTTCCTTTGAGTGAAGGGTACATTTTTGTTAAGGCCATGGTAGAGGAGTTCAACAATCAATACTACCAACATCAACAAAGTTCAACAATCAATGTTACCAACATCAAGGTACTTAAAGGACTTCATGCTCTTGATCAAATGGCAATAACATACCCTCACACATGATAGAATCAAATGGAAACATTATAAACCCCCAAACCATGAAATCTTAAAAACCATTAAGTCTATTGAATTTTGAATGAATTCTAAAGTTCTAGTTTCTCCACATGAAACCCATTGAGGTTGAAACCACTATCAAACATCCCGAGTCATTTCATGGTAATGTTAAAAATTTAAGTAAAAGGATAAAAGTGACATTTCCTTTATCTTTCGTTTTCATCCTTTTACTTTAAGAATTTAACATTACCATTGCATTGCTAGGGTTGAGATGTGCGAGGCAAATGAGAAGGGAGGCATGCTTTTCTTGGAGGGGCTATTTTTGGAGGGAAACAACCTTAAGTTTCCCTCAAAATTGCTTCGAAACTCACAAAACCACATTCCGCAGGGTCCACGACTAGCTTGGCAATAAATCGGCCGATTTTTTATGGAACCAACCGGTTTATGGGAAAACAGGTGAGTTTATGGGAAAACTAGTCAGTTCCGTCATAAACCGACCGATTTATGGCCGGTCAGACTAAAGAATTGGTGGGGTTGCTCAGATAACCCATTTTTTCAATCGGTTTGATGGCTTGGGTTAATGAACCAATCAATTTGATCGGTTTACGGTTTGAATTCAGCCCTAGGAATTTCGGCCCATTGGAAATCAACATTTGAAGAAATTCAACATGGAGAATTCGATCCACCCCTTCACTAGCAACTCGGCCTTGCGCCTTCCCCTTGAACAACCTTTATGCCTCGGGAAATTTGGCCTTAGCAAATCAGTGTCTCTATCAATTCAACCTACTTATCGCTTCAACAATTCGACTGTGCAATCTCCAATAATTTGGCCTCTTGGAATGCTCCCAAATCAACCTGCAATCTTCCTCTTTCTTTTCAGTCTAGATGAGCCTCTCACTCTAGAGAAATCACTCTCTCTTTGAGAAAATCGCTTTTCCAAAAATGCAATAGTTGCCTTTTTCTCTTGTCGTTGTGTCTTCTCTTCTCCCTTGGGTTATTTTATAATCTTCATCAAGCCCAAATCTCCAACCCTAATCCTCGTTCTTGATGATCTAGGAGATTAACAATTGAGATTATTTCTAAGTCACTTAAATAATTAAATTATTTATCTTTAGAAATTGACTTAATAGTTCACAATAATTAATTGATTTTCATTATTGTAATTTTCCTAAGTTAGACTTACGAAAGAAGACATAAATCACTTACTTCACCAAGCAAGCACCTAAAGAGGCAATAAATCATCTTCTACATGCCAAGACACCAAGCCTATGCAGAAGACCTTCCAAAGCTACCACAAGCTTCAACATGGGCTGTGTTGATTGTGCAGGGGACTCTCTAGCAACAAGCTATAGTGAGAGCAACAAGGTGCAATTGGCCACACAAAGACCCTTGGTAAACTTGGCAAGAACCAGAGTCTCTAGCAACAAGCTATAGTGAGAGCAACAAGGTGCAATTGGCCACACAAATACCCTTGATAAACTTGGCAGGGAACCAGACGAGAAAAGGTGTTTTAGAGTTCCAATAGCAACAAGCTATAGTGAGAGCAACAAGGTGCAATTGGCCACACAAATACCCTTGATAAACTTGGCAGGGAACCAGACGAGAAAAGGTGTTTTAGAGTTCCAATAAGCTATAATGAGGGAAACAATGATTATTTCACTTAGATCTGACAACCTCATATCCATAGGAAACACTCCCATTACTAGGGACCAAATAAACATTGATTAGATAGGTTCTATTGCCAATTTCCATAGTGTTTGTTGTTGAAAAGGCTATTTTGATCTTCAAACCTTATTCAAGTGGCCATTAGGTGCTAGCTTAGAGCATAGCCACTTGTAACCTTTAGTAGGGTTATGCTTGGTGATGGCATTTGATTTGCCCCTTCTCGAATTTTGAGATGGAAATCTTAACCTTATTATTATTAAGTGATATTTAACTCTATTTTTTATATATATAATACATTGCCACTTCTTTAAAAATGCTTTCTCTGAAAGTGTTTGCAAGGATGGTTGTTATTGTCTTAAAGCTTCATTTTTCTATGGGGCATCTTCCTTGGCTAAGTTCTTCCATTTGATGAAGTACTCGGTCATTGCTTTGGATTAAAGACTTTTTCTGGGGTGGTTAGGAATCAGGATACCTTCCTGTCTTAGCATTAGCTTACTTTCCTTATTAGGTATAGGAAGCTTAGTTTGTACTTGTGGTTGCTGCCCAATCATCTTCTTAGGACATGAAAACATGAAAAGCATCGTGAATGCAGCTTTTGTATGGTATCTTCAATCCATACACTATTGGAGTAATCCTCTTGATGATTTGCCATAGATCATAAAAATTGGGGGCCAACGTGTCCTTCGTTGGGTTAGTTGTTTGCATATCTTACAAACACAATCATGTTCTTCGAATCATTTTTGGGATCTATATTGACCTGGTTGTTGATTTATCTGATTCTGTGCATTTACGAGATTTTCCTGAGTATTTGGGTGATCTTTTGGATGTCTTGAAGATGATTTTCATTACTGTAATCTTGATATTTTCTAGAACAAGGTCTTCAAGTTTTGGTGGTTCATATACGTATAGGGCTTTAAGGTTCTTCAAGTGTTGGTGGTTCATACACATACAGGGCTTTAAAAGGTGTCATCTTGGCTGATGTATGAATGCAACCGTTGGACCTTTGTTGCAAGAAACACCCCCCAAGCTCCCAAGCTGGTGTACCTGTACCCAAAATGCCCTGAAATTCTGAAACGCTGCCAAAACATGATCGAAACATGGCCAGAACATTTATATAACATTTCCTGATTTGGAAACACTGAAATTCTGCTTTTCAGCCGAAATCTGCCGCATTTCGGAGACTTTTTTTCTTCCGTGGGCTCATTCAAACACCCAAGAAGGGTTTGGGCCCTTCTATGGCCAAAAAAGGTTTAATCCGCCACTAAAATTTATCTCTAATCACTTCACACATACAAATTTATTTCTAATCAATCCATACTCTAGTTCTTCTAAAAAACACCTTGTTCTATTTTTGTTAACGAGGATGAGGATGAAGATTATTAGTTATGTAATTGTATTGGTCATTAGCTCATGTTTTATTTCATTTTCAGCACATATAGCCATGTATAAAGACTGATTTTGGATGTATGGACTCATATATAAAGGCTGATTTTGGAATATTGGTTGTGGTTGCACACACTCATTTATAGAGGATAATTTTGGATTTTGCATCATGTAATCATTTATAAGAAGAGAGTGAATATAAACTGGGTATTCCTTATAAAATGCCATTTATGTGTCTTATTCTTTGTTTTTAGTAAGATAATATTTTATTAACTTTTATATATATATATAGATTTGCCTGGCCACATCTCCAGCCATCCCCATTTCAGAAACTTCCAGATGTTTCCACGTTTCGTGCAAGTTAGCATCGGACCCATCTGCCTTGTTTGTCTGTGGCAAAATAACGAAGATATGCCTCAAGCATATTGATTGACATTCTTCGTCTACCATCTGTTTGTGGGTGATGAGCATAACACATATTCAAGGATGTTCCACTTTATTTGCAAAATTGACAATTCTTTTCAGAATTTACTTCTGAATTTTGCATTCCTGTTTCTAACTATGATTTTAGGACAAATGTGTAGATTAAATAACCAGATTTAGATAAGGTATTTGTAATTGTTTTAGTAGTATTTGTTTTCTTGATGGCAATTAAGTGTGCATACTTCGTTAATTGGTTGACGATTACAAAAAATGTTTTTCTTTTGGGTAAGGGTGCAATCTTTTTATGAAATTTATGGCTAGTTCTTCCCATTTTTTTTATGTAAAATATAGGGGGGAGGTAAACCTGGTTGATTTCATTTTTACTTCTTTGGCATATGTATCATTCTGCTATTATATTTAAATGTCTTTGTGCATACCCTTCCAGTAGAAAGATGGTTAAGCATTATATTAGGTCTTTAAAAAACCTGTATGTCTTATATCTAAAGAATCATGAATAAGAGGGCAAGTAGATCCTTTTATTATACCAAGGAATACCATTCTTCAATGCAAAATTTGAATGTCTTTGTGCATACCGTTACAGTAGAAAGATGGTTAAGCATTATAGTAGGTCTTTAAAAAACCTGTATGTCTTATATCTAAAGAATCATGAATACGAGGGCAGATCCTTTTATTATACCAAGGAATACCATTCTTCAATGCAAAATTTGGGTTTTGCCTGATTCGTGGATTATAAAACATGAGTCAGGGTTTTTTGCATACTCTGCTTGGCTGTCAACTAACTAGTCTGGAATCAATACCAGTATTGCATGGACTGACATCTCATCATTTGTTCACGACAATGCATCTGCCACTACATTGCCTTTTCTCTTTTTGTGTATGATTTGTAGATCAAAAGTTGCAATCTTGTCTATGATCCATTTTTTTGTTTTATAGGTAAAGTTTTCTATTTTAATAGCCTATAGGTTTTTAGCACTGTTGTAATCTCCGTGGATTTGGAACTTAGTATCCAAAAGATGTTAGGGCCACTTAGCTAAAGCATGGATTATAGCTAACATCTATTTGTCATAAGTGGAAATCAAGCATTCTCTTGAATTGTGTTTTCTGAGCTTTCAAATGTTATTGGTTGGCTTTCTTGCATCAACGCTGCTCACTCCAGAATCTTGAAGCATGACATTCTACTGTGAAAGATTTTGAGAAACCTAGAATAGCCAAGACAAGAGTAGAAGACATCTTCAGGGTTTCAAAACATTTTTTTGCATCATTGTTCCATTGAAAAGAGTTTTTCTTTAGCAAATTTGAAAGCAGAGCTACCAGGTGTGTGTAAGTTTTGACAAACCTTAGGTAATATTCTGTTAGTCCCAAGATTCCTCTTGGTTTTGGCCATAATATGTTAGCCTTGAGGTAGTTCGGATCAACGGTGATTACTTTCTTTGAAACTGTATGGCATAGATATTCCATCTCTTGTATGCCAAATGAACATTTTGACATTTTAGCACATAATTGGTTATCTTCTACGATGGTTCGTACATGTTTTCAATGTGTCTCAGTTGCTCCTTCAAGGTTTTGCTGTAGATGAGAATATCTTTGAAGAATACGAGTATGAACTTCCTTAAGTGACGTCGAAAACGTTTTTTTCATTCCATCTCTTGCATGCCAAATGAACATTTTGACATTTTAGCACATAATTGGTTATCTTCTAGGATGGTTCGTACATGTTTTCAATGTGTCTCAGTTGCTCCTTCAAGGTTTTGCTGTAGATGAGAATATCTTTGAAGAATACGAGTATGAACTTCCTTAAGTGACGTCGAAAACGTTTTTTTCATTCCATCTCTTGCATGCCAAATGAACATTTTGACATTTTAGCACATAATTGGTTATCTTCTAGGATGGTTCGTACATGTTTTCAATGTGTCTCAGTTGCTCCTTCAAGGTTTTGCTGTAGATGAGAATATCTTTGAAGAATACATGGACTTCCTTAAGTGACGTCGATTTTTTTTTTTTCATTGTAGCTTGAAATGTTGTTGGTGCATTTGTTAGGCAGAATGGCATCACCTTGAATTTGTAATTACTCATGTGTGATCGTTGTTTTAGTAATGTGTTCCAATCTTACACCAGTTTCATAATACCTCGATCTTAGATTTATTTTTGAAAATACTTAGCTCCAACATTTCATCTATAAAAGGGATGGGGAGTTTGATTTAAATGAGATTTTGTTCAACCCTCTACACTTGATAGATAACTTGAAGGATCTATCCTCTTTTCATATTAAATTGACCTGAGGAGCGAAAGGACTTTTGCTTTTCATAATGACGCCACACCTTAAGAGATTTTGTATCATTTCTACCTTGTGTTATGCTGATGTGGGTATCGATAAGGCAGGGCATTTACTGGTGTTGCCTCTAGTTTCTCTTTGATCACATGTTAGATGGTTTGCTTTGTTGGTAATTTCATGGGTATGTCTTTGAATACTTTTCAATTTTTGTGTGTTTCAATAATTAGTTCTATTTATGGCCTTTGGCCACCTATTCGGTCTGCCGGGATTGGCTCCATTCGGTAGCACTATGCTAGGTATGTGGGAGCTCTCTTTTGAATTAATTCTTTTCCATTTCATGGTGATGAAATGATGTTGGTGGGTGGTGGTTGAAACCTATATAATTTACTAAATTATGTTATTGAATTTATTGTATCTGACATGAATCTTTAAATTGAGAATAGTTTGAAGTTCTTACTAAAGTCGGGCCTGTAAATAGGAGACTTCATAAGCGATCAATATGTCATCAAAAGTGATGTGTATGTGAAATGAAGATTATATTTTATTGTCACATTTGCAAATATAAGTTAGTTGTAATAATATGTTTGAAAAGCACCCACGAGATGTAGAATAGTTATAGTTTGCGATAGGGGTGTTCTATTAAGGCACTCTTTGTGGAAAGGTTGCTGATTTGAAATCGGCATGAAAAAATCCAGCCATGTTAAGTGTTGGTGTGGCCCAAGCTGTGTGCGATCCCAGGTGATTTTGATGGCTTAGATATGCCCCTGGATCATGGTTTCTTAGCCACAGGTTAGGCCTGCAAGTCATGGATAAACTAGGAAAAAAATCATAAATTTGAAATGACAGGCTTTACAAATTGATTTAGAATGTACTTGCTCTGTAAAACTGTCATTAAGAATCTTTCTTCAGACCATGCTTCATATTAGATTGTTGTGGATCATTCCTATAATCTTCAATTATGGTTCTTAACGAAGACTATATATTACTATGTTGTCTTATAAATAATGCTTCATATTAGGTTGTTGTGGATCATTCCTATAATCTTCAATTATGGTTCTTAACGAAGACTATATATTACTATGTTGTCTTATAAATAGTATCATGTTAGGAGAAAGTGGTGTTTTCAGATATCAAAATTTCCAGCTACGAAGGAGTTTAACTGAGCTTCTGCAAGAGCATGATTCATTATGAGGTGTTGGATATCTTTGCACTCAGTGTAATGTTTTTGGTCTTGGAAGTATTTTAATACCTCTCAAATCCAATTGTCAGATACCAGTATTAAAAAGACAAAAGTAAATGAACATAAGAAAAAAATCAGTTGAAATTCAAGCAAATGGATGCAGCTGTTCAGTTAGAACTAGGACGGGAGACAGAGTACAGTGGAATACTAATGGGCCAAATTACAAAAACAAAGATCCAAGAATTAGGTGAGAAGCTTTTTTAGGGGAGGGCTGAAGATTCAGAAGGGAATACACATAAAAGTCTTGTAGCTGTGTCATGTGATATATTGATACAGGCATTTACATGAACTGTCCGTGTTTAAGTATCTACTAAACATTACCAATAAAATGAAGTGAATTGAATGATCTCCAATTTTGCAATTACAGGATCAAAGACATTTTAGTTGGGATTATCTATGGTATGAGCAGCAAATTCCTAACCCTCAAAATTTGCGCATGTTTCAATCCTGTCTTATCTGAAAAGCCTAACAATGTTGTTGTGACATTTGCTTGCAATCTTAGTGCACTTGTTGACATTCTCAGACGGATTGTTACACACTAGTCTATAAAGCAATCGACACATGAAGGTACGAAATTATGGCTGCGAGTTGATGCTGCTGTCTATTGTCATTCTCAAGACGGTTTAGTGCTAACTAGCATTTGGGCTAAGATTATCCCTGTAGCAGTGCTTGAGCCTTGAACTTATATAACATTAATACCAGTTAACTGAATTTGGGTTGGGACTGTACTTTACGTGTGGATATTTCTTCGAAATTCGATTTCAGATGTTTAATACTGTGTTTTTTTCAATATCTTTAATTTTGGATTTTGTCGCTTCATTTCATTACACTTAGCTGTATCCAAGTTAGAGATGCCTGAGGCATTCCTTTTGATGTAGGGCTATTTGTTGGTGTTTTGCCTGTTTCTTTGACCACTTCTCTTCTTGTACACATGTTTACACAATTTATTTCTTATTTATTTTCAATCTCTTATAACCACAGTCAAGGTCCAGATATGCATTTGTATGTTCAGTAATACTTTTTGTTAAATACATCGGGCCAGAATCGGGTTTCTGCAAGAAAAAATGTATTGTTAGAACAAAAGAACTCAATAGTTTCCATGTCAGAAGTTTCAGTTTGATGTGATTCTTCCTCTCAAGCAGTTGAAACTTATTTCTACAGTTATCTCAATGGATACCTGTGGCATGCTGTGCTGTTTCTTTGACATGTATTGGATCTAATATGAGAGAGACCTTAACAAAATCAATATAGAGTAATGCAGTTGCAATGAATTGTGTCCATGGTTGAAAAGTCTTGTATATTTGCAGTTTCTTTTACGAACTTGGTACTAGCCTACTAGGCAACATATTCTTTCCCATCTTTTATTACAATGATGTTTAGTATGTGAAGTTAGCCCTCAACTACATTGTTCCATAATAAATTTGCAAGAAATAATTTTTTTTATGAATCAGTTGTAAGCGTTGAACCTTGTTGAGTAACGCCCCATCCTTAACCCAATTGCAGAGATGGGTCCATCGAGGGCCAGCCACAAAGTCAACCATTGACTTTGTGACTGGTCTTTGTGATGACGTGAATCTACAATCGGGTTAAGGATGGCCATTGGGGAAGTAATGTGGCCATCCCAGGGTAGTTAGAGAAGACAATCAGTTTAGCTACAATCATCACTTTCGTGAACATTATGTGGAGAATTACACGAAGGCAACCAGCCGTGATATTGTTACTCTACACAGATATCGACCTCTGTAACTCATCGGTTTCCTTGAAGAACCAACAGCCCCAAAAGGTTCCTCCATTTTTAACATTATTTTGTTCTGTTTTCATCTCTAGTGAACTTTCAAGGCTTCCAAGATGGGTTTTTCTGTTATTGTGGATTTATGGCTGATTTAGATATTAATCAATGCCTAACAATCAATTGATATCTTTTTATGTACGCAAGAAAGAGTCAGGTTCTTTTTTTTGATAAGGGGAAAGTTGTCATAGAACTGAAAAGTGATAATAAGGGGTAAAGCTTTGTCCAGGGAAAATTGTCAGAGAACTGAAAAGTGATAATAAGGGGTAAAGCTTTGTCCAGTAACTACTTCCTTGCTTGTTTAACCAGTAATGCTGGCTCAACTAGGCTGGATCCCATTCGTATAGATGAGTGGAGGTGTGAGATAAATGGGTAAGAGTGAGCAATGAGGTTCTTTAAGGGGATGATAAATGTCTTTTTGCGAATTAGGTTTTGTGGTGAGCAGTCAGTGTATATACCGTATTATCAGAGATGAGACAAAGCAGCATAGGCGTTAAACTTATTGAGCATGGATCATAATCATACTAATGTATAACGGTTCATGGATAACCAGAATTCATTTTGGATTTCTACACCCATTGTTAATTTACAGGATATCCTATACATTTGTATTACCATCTTGCCTTCCAAACTTTGCATATATCCCTCCTAGATGATAAATACGCTGACATGAAGGAATGTAGGACAAATTTATCTTTCAAGTTCAATATCCAGTGCCTTACATGAGAAGTGAAGGAATGTAGGACAAATTTATCTTTCAAGTTCAATATCCAGTGCCTTACATGAGAAGTGAAGGAATGTAGGACAAATTTATCTTTCAAGTTCAATATCCAGTGCCTTACATGAGAAGTACTTACATTAGTAGCAATAGGGAAATTTACCACTGTTACGCATTTGAGATTTTGCTCCTCGTAAAATTTCATCACCTATGCTTAATATTCAACAGCTACATTTTTACCTCACAAATACAGAAAAAATCATATTAAGCCTACAATTAATACCAAGAAAGTAGAACATTTTTAGGAGAAATGTTTCTGAATGTGACTAATCTTGAAATAAAGGCCTACACCATATATTTCTTTTTCTTGGCTATAGCAGGTTTAAATAAATTGAATTCCTTGTATATCTTCCACAATAAAAACAGGCATCCCTCATATCAATTTGATATTGACAAACTACTTGCCAAAGCAATAATGAATTTGACGTGTCTTCAATGCCCTATTTGAATCAGCCTATCTAAATCTTACTGGATGTTTCAGATTCCCGTCCAGTCAGACTTTTGCCTGTTCTATCTATAAATTGGTCATGATGGGGTTTGCTGACTTTTTTGTTGTTGCTTATTTGCAGCATCTTCGGTTTTCGCTGATTGGTTTTTGAAATATTCTATTTCACAATTCTTAATATTCATATAATTTCCATGTTCACATTCAAGGACATGATGTTTTTAGGTCTATAAGTTCATCCCTTAATTTTACTCGAAATGGAAGGTGACAAGACAACAAAATTAGGTTAACCTTTTACCTATGTTGCACTGTTTTTGGGTACGGGGAACGGCTAGAGCACACCCCCAAATTTCCAGGGGACAGGGGGTTGGGGATGGCGATATCTATATATATATATAAAATTCAATATCAACACTGGTAGGTGTTTCAAGTTAGTATTATGCACAATCTCTACACTCCAATTAAAATTTCAGACAGTTTGAAAAGTGGTTGAGTGACATTTTATTATTGGCCATTAGACATGAGCTTTGGCTTTAAAAAATTTACGTGTAACTACTTTAAATTTGTAATAAGGTCCATAAACAATCTATTAAGGAGAACTGTTTTTATATTAGTTTTTTTTCCTTATATCTTTGTTAATGATGACTATGTTAAACATGAAAGGCGTTCTCTTTTCAATAGGTTTTGCAAACTTTTATATAATCGCTGTGTTAGAAACCATTATAAAATAATTTGGTTTTTTAATGATATTAAATTCATATTTCAGACTAAGAAGGGGATTGAATAAGAATTTATTTAAACATTTAGTACTCAATCCAATTCACAACTATCCGATTGTTTTCACAATGCTTGGGGTTAGGATGATGGAAGCACAGAACTGGAATGAGTCTTTGAAACCCACATACAATATGTTAAAGCTGGGTTTATCCTATGGAAGAACAAGAAAAATATCCACAAGATCATTTTTTTAAAATGTTGTATTTTCTGTTTTCTTGATATGGAGGGTGTTTTTTGTAATTTTACCATTTTAAATCCAATATCTAAATCACTAGAAATCCAAAATAAAACCCATCATACAAAAGTCATGTTTTAAGCTGCAACTTGTACAAAAATTTAAGTTCAATGCATTCCAAAAAAAATGAATGTGAAAAAAAAATCATATTGTTCAATTATCAATGTCCATAATTGTCAAAATTAAAGCTTTGTGCTTGGATTATCCCTAAAACCTTCTCAAAACATCCCTGAAATCTGTCCAAAAAGTCTTGAGAACTGCTAACAAGCCCCAATGGAATCCCTAACCCAATGGAATCCCTAACCGTTTGGAAACATTCCCCAAAAATCCCCGGAACACAGAGACCCAAATTACATGGGTACTTTTGAGGGGAACGGGTCCATGCAACATAGCCTTTTACAGGCTGTTTGTTTATCATCAATAGGGATGAAACAATTCAGCCTTTGTAACCGATTTCCGGGAAAAAGGGAGAGTTTACAACATCAACTGGAAAATTTGATGGGTTATGCATTTCGTTGCTTGTATTCCAGTGATACTATAACTTCATCGCATCAAACTAGTAGATATTTTTATTTTCAAATTACTCTTGTTAAAATTAACCATTATGAGTGTGAAAAAGGTGTTTTCTCTACATTACAGTGTGCCTTTCCCTTAGATATTTAAATTTGATCACTAATAATAAAAGCATTTAATTTATTTCACTGACCTTAAGTAGACTAATTTTTGGTTTGCTTGTTGTGCTACTATTTTTTGGAGTTCTATTCATCAGAAGTTATTTATGTTTAATCCGTCGTTTGCATAATTTTTTATGGTTTAATCTCGTGGAAGTTATATGTTCATTAGCTATCTCATGAATAAGCTATCTAAGAAAATATTTTCATTCAGTGTATTGTTAGTTAAATTGTTATAGAGTATATACTCTTAAATATATATGTAAATGAATTTGACTTTAACATTTTGAAAGTTTTTAAAATATTTAAATGGTATAAATTTAATAAT
>APFE031355305.1:0-17141 GCA_000404065.3 Pinus taeda | reverse complement strand
CGATGATCTGATTTTGACAGGTGATGATCAATTGATCAAGTCTTGCAAGGAGGACCTTGCAAGAGAGTTTGAGTTGAAGGACATGGGCCTCATGCACTACTTTCTAGGCATGGAAGTGTGGTAGAAGGATGGGGAAGTATTTGTGTCTCAAGACAAGTACGCCAATGAGAAGTGCAAGCCCATGCAGACTCCTCTAGTTGGTAAATGGAGGAAGGAGGACACTACTTTAGGTGAGGTAGTAGCTGCTACTATTTATCGGTAGTTTGTGGGTTCACTCATGTATTTAGTGAACACACGACCAGATTTGTGCTTTGCGATGAACTAGCTGAGTCAAGCTATGGTTCAGCCAACCAAGATGTTTTGGAAGGCAGTGAAGCATGTGCTGAGATACCTCAGAGGCACATCTCAGTATGGATTGTGGTACAAATGGATAGAGGGAGCGAAGCTTCAAGGCTTCACAGATGCTGATTGGGCAAGGATTCCATGAGATCGGAAGAGCACTTATGGAGGAATATTCAACCTTGGTTCAGATAAAGTTTCTTGATACAACAGGAAACAAAGGTCAGTTGCACTTAGCTCAGCAGAGGCTGAATACATGGCTGCTAGTCAGGCAACATGAGAGGCCATTTGGATGCGGAAGATTCTAGTGAGATTTTTTGGTCAGATGATGGATCCTACAGTGATATATTGTGATAATCAGAGTTGCATAAAAATCTCTGAGAATCCAGTGTTTCATGACAAGTCCAATCACATAGATATCTGTTACCATCATCTTCAAGACTATGTGGCAAAGAGGATCATGATGTTGATGTATGTTTCAACCGAGGAGCAGGATGCAGATATTTTGACTAAGGCATTGTCAAAATGCAAGTTTGAGTTCCATAGAGATAGGCTTGGGGTGACTGATAATCCCTTCCTTGTTGAGAGGGAGTGTTGAAAATAGCAACAAGAAATGCTAAATATAGAATTACTATTTTTAGCACTACCATAAATAGCATTTCGAGATCCCTTCCTATTTTGGTTATTACCTGAACTAAAATAGTGAAGTAAAATTTGAATTTGATCTTAGCAGCTATTTGTAAATTAATTAATTAATTTATCTTGAACTAATTAGTTAAGGAAAAATAAACATGAGGTCAATGTGAGGACATGCAACAGTTATTCCTTTGATTAAGGGATTTATCCATTAGTTAAAGAGATAAGAGTGAGTTATAATTTTGAGTTGTAATTAGTTAGCTTAGTTAACTGAGTTAAGTCCAGTTAGATTAATTCTTACAACATGTAAAATTAATTGTGAGTTCAGCTAGTTAATGCTTGCATGCATGTAACTACTGCACTTGAGATAACTGAATATTCTCTCATAAATAACTCATGCATGTCAGTTTTGTCAGAGACCCAGTTGAGATCAGATGGAGGAATAGTGTACTATCAGTTGCTAGAATATTCTATTGTGAATATTCATTGCATGCAGAAGGAATTTATTCCTTGGAGATTGCGCAGTTACTTATTCGAGTTTAGTGAGTGTGATGAGTCCAATTCACACATGTGACCTCACTGGACACCAAGAAAAATTGCGCAAGGAAATAGGAGACTTGGAGGGCTGTGGATGGATATATTGGTTTTTTATTCAGTCTGTGAGAAGTATTCTTTGATTGTACTGAGAGCTGGTTGGTTTTCAAGCTAAGGCTTTGTGTAATCTGAGAATAATTTCCACTTGTATGATAATACAGAGAGTGGGTTTTTAGGCTGTTTCTTTCCTCAGATTATATAATCTGTGTTATGTGTGATTGCTTCTCCTTCTCAGTTATATATGTTCATTGTTTGATGCTGCTCATATGTGATTAAGCTTCTTCAAAGTTTATAGTAGAAGTAGATATAGTTTTATTCTTTAGTACATTTCATATATCAGTTAATATACAGGTGAAATTTGTACAAAACCATGTAAATAATAATGAGGTAACAACTATTAAGGCCACATAATAACAATTCCAAAAGAAAGAGAACTTAGATTTTATTAAACACAGGCAAGAGCTAACTAGGTTTGGGACTTTCACGTACCACCCGAGCATAGACATGGCTAAACCAAATATTTCTTTTAGGAAATCACCCATGTGCCATATTTCAAGCATGAATGTGGGATCTAATGGATAAACCATTCCAAAAATAACCAAGGGAGTCGAGAAGTTAAAACAACTCCACCCTCACCAAATCATGATCTCAACAAAATTACCACCGAGATTACAAAACAAAACTAACCTTGGAATGCCTCCAGATGCCATGACCATCCTTGAGGAATTTTCCATCTCCTTGTCTCCTAGGCTTCATCACAATCCACACTAGATCACTAGGCCCTAAACTGAGACTCCACCCTTAGGTTTTACCATGTATCCCACCAAAATCAATTAAGGAATTCCTAGGCCTTTGGGAATTTTCGTGAGACCATCTCTGTCTGGGATTCTAAAATCATCCAGCAATTCCAAATCTTAAAAATGAGAAAAAATCCCATCACACCATGGATATACGGAAAAGGGAAAGGAAAGGTTGAAAACCACTGTCATATCCCAGCAAGACCATGCCACGGACAACCTGAGAACTAAATACCAACATGCAAAGCCATGCATGTCAAAACCAGCTAGGAAATCACACATGCAATATGTTAACGGCAAGTCTTGCTGCTGAAGCTACTTGATCATGCTCTTCCTTGCTTTCTCTTTACTTTCCTTTCTTTTTGTTGTTCTTCCTTTGCTTTATCTTCCCCTCCTTGCTTCAAAGTTAGAATGCTCCAAGGAAACTCTAAGTGTCCAAGAGTGTGTGAGAGAGAGAATAATGAGAGAGCTCTAAAATTGAACTGACAAAAGGTTACACTGACCAATCCTTAGCCAAAAGCTTGAGCCAAATTCCTTGCCAATTTATCCTCAGAATCCTTTTTATCAAAGAGGCCTCTATTTTCTTCAATTCTAATTATTGTCCTTCATTTCCCCCCTCACATGAAATCTATGACATTTCACCTTCCTTTTCTCCTAATTTCCATTATTTTCATAAATAAATGTGACAAAAATTCCATTTTTATTTTCCAAATCCTTAGCCATTGGATTTTCCAATTTATCTTAGCCATAAGACATCTAGAGATGCCCACTAGGATATATTTTCCCAACATTCATCTTGGAAAAAGTGTCCCTTCACTGTGGTCTTATTTTTCCTTTATTAACTTTTATTACATGAGCTTTTAACCAGAGGTTGTTACAAACCCCTCCCCCTTGGGGAACATCGTCCTCACTGTTAAACCACACTAATACCTCAGCGAAATCGCTGAAAGAAAACATACTTCCCGCATAGCTTTATAACTCAATTCGTTGCAGTATTTAGAATGACCACTATTGAAACATGACAAAAATACCATTTATTGGAACTTTATAACACAACTCATTACAATATTTACAGTAATAACCACATATACACATATGAAAATTTTCTCAACCAGAAAATAAAAGGATACGATGCCCACATCCGCAACAAGGGAATCCATAGGTTCACACCTCCACCCTCAAACTAATATTAGGATTCACCTCCTTCCTAGGAAGTCCAGAATCCATCGTAAGGTCAAATCTACGTCCAATGTCTAGCACTACACTTCTGCGACACTTGTCCTCTCAGTGAGCAGTTAGCGACTCATTGTTCGAGAGAACACTGCCAATGTGAATTTGATTCCATCTAGAAATGCTAATGACCAAAACAAATATATCCCTCGACCTTCCCTTCTCTGCTACACAGTCCCTCAGGAAACCTAGTCACCCCCTTCGATGCAGTCACTCACCTTCCAAGTTCCCTAGCATCCCCTATCCTGGGCGATCCATCCCTTGGCAAGGATTCCTCGCATCAGAAGGTCAATAGACAAGGCATATGCCTACCTCAAAACCATCATATTGATCATAGCATGCTCATGGAAATCAATGGAAAATATTGGGTACCGCTGTCCCACAATGTTCCTACTCCTAAATACTTTAGTAGGATATTGCTGCCTATTACAATTCCTTTTCCCATTGTTTTTAATGCTTCCCATATGGTTTGACCACCCAACTTGGAATTTAATTCTTTCCTGTACCAAGCACATAATTTCAATTAGATTCAAAATAAATTGAAATAACTTCAAATCATACCTCATTGGTGACCCATCAATAAGGTACACTTGTAATTCTATTCACTTCCTATCACAACAAGTCAAACTAGAATCTTTGACCAAATCATCATTTATAAACATATCACATCATATTAGCTAAAAACACAACCTTCATAGATAAAAATCATGTAATCATCATAAACCAGAATCATAGATCACATGTAATCAGTCATAGACCAAAGTCATAAATCACATGCATAATAAAACTGAAATAAAATACTGATACTTATCTTTTAATCAATCCTTAGCTTCTACCTTTGTCTTTATTCCGTACACACACCAGATCGGTTTCCACACCTGACAAAGACCCACTGCCTTCTCCTCAACCATGTGCGCATACACATAATGTGCATCACACACATATGGCCACAAATGACACACATGACCATGCAATACATGCACCTACACCTGACATACCACACATACACCTCCACCTAGTGTACAACACAACACAACACATACTCCTACATCTGGTGTACACCAAAATGCAAATACATACACAAAGTACAGCAAAATGAATACATATGTCATGATACCATGACTGCATAATGCACATACATAGTACCGCATGGCCACAACATAACATGTACGACATGAGCACAATACCACATGTACACCAGTACTATATGTATAACATGTACACAGTACCACCTGTACACAACACCAGCTGCTCAACATGTGCACAACATCACATGTACATGGCACCACCTGCACAATTCGTACACATCGCCACATGTACACTACACCATGTGTATAATCGGTACACAATAGCTCATGTACACAATGCCACATGCACAACATGTACACAACACCACATGCACAACATGTACACAACACCACATGCACAACATGTACACAACACCACATATACAAAACATGACATGCATGGAATGTACACAAAATCCCCTACACACTGCACCACATGCACACATCACCACATGTACAATCATGCACACAAAACCATATGTACATAGTACGACTTGTACAACATTGACACAAAACCATATGAACATAGAACTGCATATACAATAGATACATAGCATCATATGTACACAACACTTCATATCCAACATGCACACAATGTTGCATATCCATCATGTGCATGGTACAATATGTACACAACACCAAATATATAACATGTACATAACACCATGCATACCTAGTATTGCCTATGAAATATGCACACAACACCATAGGTACAATCACTAAATATAAAATATGCACAACATATACACAACAATAACACTGCACATCCAAGGCCATACTGCCTCTATCAAGCAACCTTGCTTCGAGTGTCTCTCTGCCATCCGTGCTTATCCTAGCATGTTGCGGATCACATTGTTTTCATTCCACTGATGTATCTCTCAACATTATCATGTCCATAACATAAACATATACATAGTATAATTACATAATATCAATTATTCTACTCTCACCACTTGATTCCTCATTAACCAAGAATATGTTCATGCCATTCACTTGCAGAAGTAGTCATTCCTCCACAAAAATGATTATTGATGACCCTATCAGACAACAATATGCATACATACATACATATATACATATAAACATCAACATAAAACAATCATGACACTTTCAGACAATGACATACATACATACATATATACATGCATATATATACATGCATATATATATAAACATTAGCATAAACATGATCATAAAATAATTACAAAATATAATAAGGTCAAGGTTAAGAGAACACCCTCATTATCCATGCACAACATGCACAACATTGAGAACAATAATTCCCAACATAGAAAAGGCATATGGCGCCTCAAATCCATTTACTTTACCTTTCCTGTTAGGTTTCTCATGGTTGTCCTGCCACCATCCATTTACACCAATGGACCAAACCAATCCAACCGATTGTCATATTCTTGCCTTCAACTTCCCTTACTCAGGCACCAAACTTCATTCAAGTCTTACATTACCTGCTTGGTTTCATTTAACACTCTCTGAGCTCCATAAAATTTCTTCTTTCCCAACCAATTCCAAAGACCCTCAAACATAAAAGGCAAGAATCAAAAGAAACCAAGAATAAAACCATGAAAACCAATAACAATACGACACCACAAACAAGTGGAAATGCCTTGCACCAGACACAAACAAATTGTAAATCAAGTGCAAATAAATCACAAAACACTGAAAGCACAAAATTAGCAATAAAGATCATGACTCAATTTTCATGGGTTACCAATGCTTCTAAGGGAAATCTGAATCCGAGCCTTCTTCAATATTCCATGGTAATTTCTTGTACATACAATTATCTTTATCACACTGCCATAACACATAACTATCAGTGCATAAATAAATGTAACAATATACCAATTATCTTACCTCATTGTGTCAATCATGTTGCCTTGTAACTAAACAAACATGTCAACCACATGTTCCAAATATGAAGGAAACATATCTATTAACTTGAAATCAACCTTTTCCAAGACTAAAAATCATGTCATAATCCATAGTCAACTCATAGTCATTAGACATAATTCAACAACTGTCACCTACTTACACTCAAGTATATAGTAGTTGTCTCAACACATATGTGTTAGTACAACCATCTTAAAGAAAGATGATTCCTCCATGCAATCCTATGGACTCATACTCATATCATGCAATAAATCAAACATTCAACAAACTATAAATGTACCATGTTAGATAAATCAACTAGATCACATAATACACAACAAACACTCAAATACCAAATATGTGACATAATCAAACATTGAAACACCAACTATACGACATAAGAAAACTCATACGTTAATGTATCTCAGGGGAGGCTATCTTGTATGTACAATCAATCTACATTCGCATGATATAGCTCCACAACACATCAACTCAAACATAAGGTCATGATATCCATGACGGAAACTAGCTAACATGTTCACATCATAAGCTCATAAACAATTGTTATTCATGCATAACAATCACATGTGCACAGTCAGTCTAGATTAGTAAAACACAATGTCACAAATAATTTGACTCATACATGAATGACATATCCCTAACCATCTGCATAGGCCAATCCAATTAAGCAGGGTACATATAACATCAAGATCTGACTATAATAAACATAATCATCAAGTTAACTAACATATAACAACAACAAGTTAACATATAACATCCTCATCAATCAACATATAACATAATCATCAAGCTAACTATCATATAACAACAATAAGAATGCATATAACAACAAGTTACTATCATTCATGACTATTCGACACATGTGCATATGACCACACTGATTCACTAGCATCTACCATGCATCTAACCATAACAACAATAAATGACAAACATGTAAATAACAATAATGCATATAACAATCCATTAACTAACATACCTGCATGCGAAACATACAATGCTTGTATGACGATCTGCTTTTACCCCAAAGTCTAATGACACAACCTCATTCTGATTATTTGCATCTTCTGCTCTATCTCAACCAACACATTAGCATCATAACGTACCAATAGCATCATGATGAACTAATTCCATACAATGAACTCATGCACAACAACTTTCACAATTACAATGCATTCATAACAACATATAGACATTGACATGCATAAAAAATGCATATACAACCATACACTCATGATGGCACATTCGTAAACAACACCATCAACCTTCACATGGTAACATCACTACAACAATGATTAACACCATGGAAATGAAACAATCACATGGACTGCAAGCATAAGGAACACATATGCAAATGACATGAATGCATTCGCAACAACCTGACCATCCAGTCCAAGTGTTGAACCATACTTTGATACCACTCTGTGGTACCAGAGAAAACTGAAAGATAACATAAACCACACATTCCCCAACGAGAATGGAATCTGCTTTGATACCACCCTGTAACGATGCCTCCCCTCATGTCTACCCACTTTCACCTGCTTACCTAGGTAAACATGAGATGAGGGATTACTATGAAAAGAATCAACCTCCTAAGTAACCTTAAGGAAGTGAAATCCACGGAAACCCAAAACATACACCTTCTATACCTACTATAGGACTCCTATAAGCCTTCCCAATCATCCCCATGACTAGACCCTAGGTCCTATTGAGTTCTTAGTGCATGAAACCCTTGACGCTCCTTTGATATGGACAAGGGTGTGTCTGGGAGGCTCAAGATGCTCACACAACAAGGCATGGGTGTGTTTGGAGACTTTTCTCCTCATACCTGTGCATGCGACTCTGGGATATATGCCAATTTTCAAGCCCATGATCCATGTCAGTTGCGAGAAATGCCTCTAGCTTTCAGAATCCATAATTTACATGACAACAAGACTTGTAAGACAAAAACTAGCCCCAGGACTGGGTCTAATCATCCCCAAGTGGGACTGACATTCTGTTAAACACTTGGCATCAATGCAATCTATAGTACATGAATACAAGGCAGAGCATAAATGACTGATAACTCATATGAGATTTGACAAAAAGGATCAACACCCTCTTCCCTTAATTTTTTTGGCATCAATTAGGTCTTTCATCCATTATCCTTTCAGGTACAAGTAAATACATGAAATAACCAAGACTATACCCAGACATATAACCATGGTAATAACCAGCATTGAACTATGTTAATAAGAATGAGATAATAGCCATTAAGGCCACATAATAACAAGTACAAAATCAAGAGAACTTAGTTTTGATTAAACATAGGCAAGAGTCGACCAGGTTTGGGACTTCCACGTACAAACTGACCATAGACATGGTTGAACCAAATATTTCTTTTAGAAAATCACCCTTGTGCCATATTGCATGAATGTGAGATCTCATGGATAAACCAATCCAAAAAAAACAAGGGAATCCAGAGGTTAAACCACCTCCACGCTCACCAAACCATGATCTCAACAAAATTGACATCGATATCACAAAACCAAACTGAGCTTCGAATTCCTCTAGACTCCATCACTATCCTTGAGGAATTTGTTCTTTCCTTGTATCTCGGGTCTTACCACAATCCACACCATATCACTAGGCCCTAATCCGGGACTCCGCCCTCAAGCCTTACTATGTATCCCATCAAAACCAATCATGGGATTCCTAGGCCTTTGGGAATTTTCCTGAGACCACCTCCACGCAGGATTTTGAAACCATCCAATAATTCCAAATCTCAAAATAGAGACACAATCCCATCACACCATGGCTATCAGGAAAAATGCAAGGCAAGGCTGAAAATAACTATCATAACCCAACAAGACCATGCCACTAACAACCAAAGAACCAAATACCAACATGCAAAGCCATGCATGTCAAAACCAACTAGAAAATCACATATGCAATATGTTACCAACAAGTATTCCTACTAAAGCTACTTCATCCTACTCTTACTTTATTTTCCTTGTCCTTCCTTTTCTTACTTTTCTCTTCCTTGCTTCAAATTTAGAATGCTCCAAGAAATCTCTAAGTGTCCATGAGTGTGAGAGAGAGAATAATGAGAGAGCTCCAAAACTAAAATGGCAAAAGGTTACACTGACCAATCCTTAGCCAAAATCCTTTCCAACTGATCCTCGGAAACCTTTTTATCAATAAGGCCTCTATTTTCTTCAGTTTCCATTATTTTCCTTCATTTTCCTCCTCACATGAAACCTATGACCTTTCACCTTCCTTTTCTCCTAATTTCCATTATTCTCATAAATAAATGTGCCAGAAATTCCATTTTTCCTTTCCAAGCCTTAGCAATTTTGTTTGCCAATTTCCCTTAGCCATAAACACATCTAGTGGTGCCCACTAGGATATGTTTTCCCAACGTTCAACTTCGAATAAGTGTCCCTTAACCGCGATCTTATTTTCCCATTATTTTATTTTATTACATGAGCCTTAACCAGGGGTTGTTACTATAATTTACCCAGTAAATTCCAGCAAGTAAATTTATAGATCTAAGTTAGATATAATATGCCCAAGTGGCCAAAATATAGGAAAATTTGTATTATGATATTTTGAGTGATTTTGACCAAGTTAGATGTGATTTTTGGGTTGTTAGATCACCATTATCACTGTTGTAATAAAATAGAGGAGAAATGAGGGTTTAGAGAGAAAACCCTAGGCCCAAGTCCTTGAAGATGAAATTGCCCTAAAGATGCCACCTAAAAATCAAACTTTTGAACACTAGAAACCTGCAAAAACACCAAGAAATTAGTCCTCAAAACTTTAGAGATGAATCTAGGGAAAATTAGGACAAGAAGAGGCAACATTAGGCCAAACAAGTCTAGTGTTGAAGGAAGAGGAGGTTATGATGGAATATCAGGTTTAAAAAAGGAAACCAAAGGCCAAATAAAGCCAACGTTGGAGGGAGAGGAGGCCTAAAGGCTAGACAAGGGCTTAGAGGGAAAACAACTAGGATTTAGAGGCTAAAAGACCACAACCTACACTAAGGTAGGCATCTCGGGAGAAGAATAGGGGTTGAGGACATTTAGGCCCATGGACAACCCTACAAAGGGCCTAAACACTTGATGCATAGTGCTTGTGGTAGGGACGAGGCCCTTAAAGGCTACGACCTTCCTCCAAGAGGCTAAAAAATATGGCACAGAGAGGAAAAATGGTGACGTAGGGGCCTTGGATGGTAATGCTGGGCTAGAGAAGGCTGGATCTAGTCCCGGGAGGCGTGAAAAGTGAAATTGTTTCTTCAAGAAAAAAAATCTCGTCTAGATCTGAATTTTGCAACAAAATGTTTAGTGGGTGGACCTGCAAAATTTTCTAGAGACTAGATCTTACCCTCAAGGGCCTAGATCTAGCTTTACTTCAGTTTGATACCTTGATTCAACCTCCAACAATTAAAATAAAACACTCAAACCCAAAATATATACAAAATACTTAAAACCCCAAAACCCAAGTTAGCACAAATAAATTACAAATAATATTTACAAATTTATTTACAAAATGTACAAATCTACAAGTGTTTTGAAAGTTTAAATTTTTGAGAAAATATTTTGATGGAGTTTTTCCTTGATGAATGACTAAGAATACTTTAGAAACCCAATGCTCACTATAGCCTTACCGAATATTAAATCCACCATACAAATATTTGTGACCCAAGCAGAATAATTCCTGCCCAAGTTTGTGAACTTGGAAACAAGGGACTGAAGTACCCACAAACATTATGTATTTATCTCAAGACAATATGTTAATCATATGGGTAATCAAACCACCGAATATTAGCCCAAAAATATCAATAGCGATTTTATCTCCATCTAACGAAAACATATCTTACCAATATTCAACACAACATAGGAAAGTCTGTAGTCAGTAAATACCACAAATCATGAACATGGAACACCTTGAATTTAAACCCAAAGTCTTTATTATGATAGAAAAAAGAGTTCCCAGTGAGGCAATAGTTTAGATGAAAGCTTAAAAAACAATTTTCTAGTTAGAGATCATCGTGCTAGAGATTCAAATGACACTCTAATTTATACCTAAATCCCCCAAGTGGAAAAATAACAACTAGTTTCATTGATCCTTGTCAAAATAATATTGGTCATCGAAAAATAATTGATAATATTTTAATCTTAGCCATTGAATTTTTACTTTTGAGAAATTTTCGAATTTCTCATTTAACTCCATTTTTATTAGCTCAAAATTAGTTATTTTGAGCTAATATCCTTAGAAATTTGACTTTGATTTAACCACCAAGGTCCAAGGGTCCAAATTTTCTTGAAATATCCAACATTCCCTTGGTGGAGGACCTTGAAAAATTAATTCTTTTGATACCCAAGAATTTTTCTACTTGTTTGAAATAATTGTTTATTGTAGTGGCTACAAACACCCTCCAAAAGTTTTCCTATGCTTCAATTTTGAAGCCTCCCTTCTTATCCACAGGAGCTCATCTTACACTGATCTAGGTATTCATGCTTCAACTCAGACTTATATTTTACTTTTTTCTTGTTTTTTCTCACTTAAATGACCTTTCTAACTCCCAAGTTGATCTCCCAACTTGGTCTCACAACAGTTCTAGGCTTGCCTCCATAAACTGCACAATCCTTGAGGGCAAGCAACCTTGATGATGGGAATTTTACAGTCCTGACTAGGAGTCGGCCTTATGTTGAGCAAGTTTGCAATCCTGGAAGGCAGCCCAGCGCTATACCCAGAAACTACACAACCCTCACTAAGCTCAGAAACTGCATAGTGCAGTGAGCCAGAAAGTTTCCCAGTTTCACTTATTTCACTTCTTGATCACTTGAACTTTAACCTATTTTAACTTGTAGAAGTGTTGTTTTAAGTTTTAGATTAAATTGTGTCGTGTTATTTTTCCTATTTTTGCACCAATAGTTGTTGTTGCGGCAACTCTCCTTATTCATTTTCCTTCTTTTTAATTAAATTTTGCACTTGATTCACATGCATTTACTTACACTTAGTTAGATCTGCACTCAGCTTCACAGTATCTCTCAGATCTTCTTATATCCCAAACTTCCCTTGGTTGGTTTTCACTTTTCCTAGCTAGAACTACGTAATCCTAAGGCTCAAACAACAAGATTGGCCTCTGGAATTTGATAGTTCATAGTCCAAGCTAGCTCCAACTGCGCACTCCATAGTTCAAGGAGTCAACCTATCATCTTAGCCACAGAGACTACACAATGCGCAGTCTCTCCCAGGATGAATAGTGCATTGTGCAGTTTAAAGCCACAAGCTTCGACCTTGGCTACTGAGACTGCATAGTGCTGAGTTATTAGAAGAACCCATTCCCTATTGCCGATGATAATTCCACAATCCTCCCCATCGATGCCTATTTTTCTGCATGAACTTGCCTTGAAAGTCGATTTTATTAACACAGATATTTACTTACCATGAGTGTCTTCTTTTTCCCACAAGTACAACAGTTGCTAAGCACCTCTCTAGCAGTCACTGTTACCATGGAACCTAAAAGAGATGCTTCAAAACAAACCACTGAGAGAAGTATTGGGGAAGGAGTTGAGAAAACGTCAGTTGAATTTCTAGTGTATGCAAATACTTGCCTATTTATAGAAAAGGAATCATCACTGACATGGAAACAGGTTAAAGATGCTTTTGCAAAGGAATTTGAGGCAAACTTAGAGGACCATTAGGTTTATCTCAACATTTGGCAGTTAGGGCTATATGAGGTTGCATGAAGGTATCCAAATCTCCAGCAAGCACTGAGTAGTGCTAGCAAGAAAAGGAATATTAGCGAATGTATCACTTATTCGAGGCAATAGAGTGCAAGGAATCACTTTTATATGCCACCCACAACCATGTGAATGTAGGAGGAATTGTCAAAGGATGAGTGAAAGAGCCATCGAAGTTTCAATAGACACCCACCTATGTGTACAAAACAAAGTCCCTCAGGAAGGCCTACCAACTCCTTGTTATCTTTTCTTGCAGGATCCATGGTCGGGAGAGCACGAAAACCTTTCTTGAAGGGTGGATAATCATATTGGACCAAGTGGTGAATGATGGGAAGCTGTTTAACTGGTCAAATCTATTGGATCAACAATTGAAGGCCCATGTAGCACAAACTCAAAATCCTCCCAAGGTTGAGTAAGCAAATTTATATATGTCAGCATACTCACTAGATGCAATATGTGCATAACAATAGTTCCTTAGAATGAACTAGAGATGGAAAACATGAGAAACTTCCATGCACGTATATTGCAATTTTCTTTCGGAATGCAGTTATCGTGGAGTAATGGAATGGTTAACTGGTCACTTCATCGTCCCGCTTTACAAGCATATCTTCGAAGAATATCACAAGAAGCAATGGAGGTGGTAACAGACATCACAGATTGGTATACCTCACCAAGTGGCACCTTCAATAGAGTCTTTGGTGGAAATAAGCCTCTGCATGTTTTAACAAGGTGTGCCAACGACAAACTCATCATGCAAGAAGTATCAAACCATCTCTCCACAGGGTTATCAGTAGTGCTACATAAGAAGAATAAAGCACCATGACCCACTCTTCCTTTGCAGATTAGATAATACAAGATAAATAACTTGAAATCTGTGGATGACGAAGCAAAGGAGATAGTGAGATTTGAATTCGACACTTGGTACTTTAATCTTTATGATCCCCATAGTATTTGTAAATACCATTTTGTGAGAGTTTACTTTCCGTGGATCCACATGGCATTCCATTGGATAAAGGAGGATCCATGGAGGCATTGCTACAATGCCTCTAGACTCCATGAGTCGATTAGTTTCGTAGGGACTTCATAACCTGCTCCATAGATGGAAGTAACTCTGGAAGCACTAGTAGAAGAAGGCAACAATCTCATTCAGGACAAGGGAAAGAGGAAGATTATTGACAATCCAAAGGGAGAACAAAGTTGCACGATGAAAGTAGATCCTATTCTCATGAAAGAAGTTATGGGAGTAGAAGAAAAGAGCAAGTAGAGGGTACAAAGAGTAGAGTTCCAAAAGAGATAAAAGTAGAGGTTGCAGGAAGAAAAGTTGAAGTTGCAGGAGACATAGCATAAGTAGAAGGAAGAAGAGGAGTTGAGAAGGAGAGAATGAGAAGAGAAACAAACATGGGAAGAATAACAAACACAAGGAGCAATGACATTGGAAACAATACTAATATAGGTTGAAGAGCAGGAATAGGATGAACCAACAACTAAGGAGAATGGTGAACAGATGCAGGATCAACAACTTTCTTATAATATTGAGTAAATGGTTTAAGTGACAGACATGGAGATGGAACAGGAGCCGTAGAATGAATATGTTGATATGATGCCCAACACACCACAGGTCATCGTTGAGTCTCTACCACCTCCAACAGTAGAGCCAGCCTCAAGTGAGCAAGGGGGTGTTCTTCCCCTTGATGATGATCTGGTAATGGATGTGTATAATCTACCTTTGATGAGTTCCAAAGGAGGATTTTACAAGAATGGAGAAATCACTTTCCAGATGATCACACTTCACCTACATTCATTAGAGAAAGGGTGATAGTGTCAGGCACCAGGAAGCATCTAAATGGAATTACCAAAGCCAACTTGGCCTATGAAGGAGCAACAATGATCCAAATGGAAAATGGCATCAACCCATGGTATTCATCCACCCATCTTATTCATCCGCCCATGGAATTTACTCATGGTATTGTAAGTGGCATCCACTCATGGTATTTATCCACCCATGGTATTGTAAGTGACATCGCCCATGGTATTCATTCACCCATGGTATTTTCCCATGGTATTGTGACATCCACCCATGGTATTCATTCACAAATGGAATTGACCCGTGGTATTGTGACATCCACCCATGGTATTCATTCACCCATGGAATTGACCCATGGTATTGTAACTGAAAAGTACTATAAGTAACAAGTCGCATTTTGTAAAAGGACAGTTTGTCTGCCATAATGTAGCTTTTACAATTCTTCTCTGTTTTAATAAAAAAATTCTTTGTGGTTTTGTTTATTGGGAATTCTCCTCTTTTTCCTCTGGCATTTCAATTTTTCAGATCTTGGGGGCCTCTCCCGTAAGATCCATTTCAACCTTTAAGATCGTGGGGGCCTCTCCCCTAATATCCATTTCAATATTTTAGACGTTGGGGGCCTCCCCCAAAGATCTGCATGAATCGTATCAGAGAAGGTTATGATTCCATGGGAATGGGGGTTTGATGAATATTTCAATTTGAAATTTTTGCAGCAATATTCAACAAACTTCAGGCATGTGCTATGTCCTCCACAGAGCATTTTCTTGGTCCAAGCGGGAAGAATTTGACTTTTTCCATTTTTTTCAAAAATGTTTTTGGGTGGCGAGTTTGCAGATCAGATCTAAAACTTTTGGCACAAAATTTACAAAAAAAATAACATATCTGGATTCCTTGCGAAAAAATACCCAAATTGAAGAAACAAATCGGCCGGAGCGGAGTCCGGATGAGGGAGATATCGCTGATTTAAAATCAGCTATGTTGCATAAATGCTTTTGATGGAAATTCATGGACGACAGCTCTCTTATAATTCTTTGCAGATTTTGTGCAGAATTTCAAAAAACTGATTACACATCTGAGCTCCTCTCAAAAAATTACTCAATTAAAAAAATGGGTCTAATCGGAGTTTGGATGTGGGAGATATCGTTGATTTAAAATCAACTATTTTTTCAGAACTTTTTTTAGGGCGGAAAAGTTGCAACGTGAATATGAGATTTTAGAGTGTCTAGATAAGGATTTCCAACACATGGGAAGATGCAAAATGGTCCATCTCTTTGCAAAAATAGGTTATAATAACTATTTTGAGTTATATTGACTGAGTTATGTCCATTTTAATTCAGGAGCAACATTTGGAGCGGGTTCCCTTTGGAGACGTGCCCTCTGACCCCAAGCTATGTAGGCACCTGCTACTTCATCAACAACCAACATCACGGTTATGGATCAACCGCAAAAACTCCTTTTCATTGAAATCCATTTGCTAGGACACAGATTGTTAGTATCACAGTTGGTAACAAGCATTACAGGGTATCTCTATCCTCGGATCTTCGTTTTATAGGGTTATGCGTCATCCACAAACCCACACTTCACCAAAGTCCATTTGCTAGGTCGCACACTGTCAATATCATAGTTGGTCACAAGCATTACAAGGTATCTCTATCCTCGGATCTTCATTCATCATGGTTATGGGGCATCCACAAACCCACATTTCATTGAAGTCCATTTGCTAGGCCGCACGTTGTCAATATCATAGTTGGTCACAAGCATGACAGGGTATCTCTATCCTCAGATCTTCGTTCATCATGGTTATGGGTTAACCACATAAAACCCTTCTCTTTAGTGGCTCCTCATATTCAACAAAGGCTTCGCAGGAGGGAACTTCACACAATGGGGACCATTGCTTCTTAAGGAGGGAGGAATGATCTGAATGGAAAATGGCATCAACCCATGGTATTCATCCCCCCATGTTATTCATTGACCCATGGAATTTACCCATGGTATTGTAAGTGGCATCCACTCATGGTATTTATCCACCCATGGTATT
>APFE031355301.1:0-18929 GCA_000404065.3 Pinus taeda | reverse complement strand
AACCATAATCACTAGTGCCACGCAAATACCTGAAAACTCGCTTCACTGCTGTCCAGTGCTCCTTCCCTGGTTTTGACATAAACCTTCTCGATACTCCCACTGCATGTGCAATGTCTGGTCTAGTACAGACCATGGCATACATCAAGCTACCGACTGCACTTGCATATGGAACACGAGACATGTCCTCTTCCTCTTCTTGTGTCTTGGGACACTGTTCAGCAGACAACCTCACACCTACAGGAATAGGAACCTTCACCGGTTTACTATCCTGCATATTAAACCTCTACAGTATTGTCTCGGCATACTTCCTCTGGTTTAACCAGAGCTTCCTCTTTGCTCGATCTCTTTTAATTTACATGCCTAAAATATAGTTTGCAGCACCGATATCTTTCATGTCGAATTTGGAGGACAATTCGGTCTTCAAATCCTGGATAATTTCTTTGTCATTTCCAACCAGCAACATATAATCCACATACAAGACCAGATAAATAACACGGTCACCAATTAATTTAAAATACACACAGTAATCTGCTTTTCTTCTGGTGAACCCAAGTCCCCGTATAAATGTATCAAATTTCTGATACCACATCCTTGGTGACTGTTTTAACCCATACAGAGACTTCTTTAACTTGCATACTAGTTCTTTCTTACCCTTCACCGCAAAGCCTTTAGGTTAATTCATGTAGATTTCCTCTTCCAAATCCCCATGAAGAAATTTTGTCTTCACATCCATCTGTTCTACCTCAAAATCAAAAGCAGCAGCAACAGATAAAAGTAATCTAATAGAAGTTACCTTGGCAACAGGAGAAAAAATATCAACAAAATCAATTCCCGGTACCTGGGAATAACCTTTTGCTACCAACCGAGCTTTGTATTTCTCCACCTTCCCTTCTACATTTGTCTTCTTCTTGAACACCCATTTGCTGCCAATGGGTTTCCTTCCACCTGGCAACTCCACCAGATCCCAAGCCTCATTTTTGTGCAAGATGCCATTTCATCAACCATGGCCTCTTTCCAGAGTTTTCCATCCTCTGAATCCACTGCTTCCTTCACAGTTCTGGGATCATCATCAGTAAAAGACAAAGCAAAGCTTGAACAGAAAGCAGACGAACTATACCTTTCTGGCCACCTTCTTTCTCGAGCTGATCTTCTCATAGCCAGAGTTTGTGGCTCTTCATCTTTTGATTCCTCCTCTGCTACAGAGTCTGATTCTTCCTTCGCTACAGAGTCTGATTCTTCCTCCTTTAGTTCAAACTCTATCTTCACAGGTTCCTTTGGTTGGACTTCATGTTTAATAACATCTTTCACCTCTCTGAACACCACATCCCGACTGTACACAACCTTCCTTGTTACTGGGTTCCAAAGCTATAACCCTTTAAACCATCCTTATACCCAATAAAGATGCACTTTTCAGATTTACTATCCAACTTGGTTCATTTCTCCTTTGGAACATGTACATATGCATCACATCCAAAATACCCTCAAATGTGAAAGAGAGGGTTTCTTACCAGTCCATACTTCTTGTGGAGTCTTATCATCCAACGCTGATGAAGGTGACCTGTTGACCAGGTAACATGCAGTATCCACCGCCTCTGCCCAGAATTCCTGTCCTAACCTGGCACCACTGAGCATGCTTCTTGCCCTTTCCATCAATGTCTTGTTCATTCTTTCAGCGACTCCATTTTGCTAAGGTGTATATGGAGTAGTCTTCTGCCGTGCTATACCACACTTCTTACAAATTCTTCAAATTCCTTGCTGCAAAATTCTCCACCATTATCTGTCCTCAGTACCTTTATCTTCTTCTCTGTCTGATTTTCCACCAGAGCATTAAATTCTTTAAACCTGTCAAAGACTTCAGATTTCTTCTTAAGGAAATATATCCATGTATTCCTTGAGAAGTCATCTATAAATGATACATAGTACACCGATTTACCCAGTGATGGAACTTTCACAGGTCCAAACACATCACTATGCACAAGCTCTAATATTTGTTTCGTCCTCTTACCACACCAGAGGGGAAACTCACCGATTCTGCTTCCCATATACACAACTTTCACAAAAATCAAAATCCAGAGAGCTATTAGTCATACCTTCTACTATACCTTTACCATGAAGTATTCGAAGGCCCTTCTTTCTAATATGTCCAAGCTTTTTATGCCATAGCATGGTCTTTTCTCTAGAGACCACTTGATTTTCTGTTCCACTTTCAGGAACCACAGAATTATTGCACCCATAAAAAATAGTGCTACCTTGCAGCTTGTACAAAGTTCCAATTTGAACTCCCTACATCAATACCAATGCTCCCCGAACCAGCTTGCAGGTATCCTTCTCGAACATTGTTTTTACACTTGCATCATCCATCATTCTTAAAAAACTCAGATTTTTGGCCAATGCAGGAATATGCATAACACCCGGAAGTGTTCTAACCCTTCCACCTTACAACTTCAACTTTACTTTTCCACAATCAACGATTCTAGCCTTCCTGTCATCCCCCAAGAAGACATCACCACCATCATATTTCTCATACTCACAGAACTACTCTCTATGGGAAGTGAAGTGAAAGGATGCACCTGAGTCAATCAACCATGCCTTGTGATCTACATGTGTACTTTAAGAAGCCAAGTCAACGTACCCACCTTCATCTGAGGTGGTTTTCGCCTCTACAGAAGGATCATTATTAGACCCCTTTCCCTTTTCAGGAGCTTTAGATTTATAGTCCCTTTTGTAGTGCCATTCCTTTTCGTATTTCCAGCACACCACCTTTACAGGTTTTCCTAGAGATTTAGATCTCCCACTCGATGACTTTTTTTTTTTTCTGTTTTGGGACCGTCCTCATACAAATAAGGCATCACCATTCTATCTCTCCATATTTTTCCATCTCATCTCCTCCGTTAGCAAGGATGAGAATATTTCATCAAACTGCAAGGTAGCTGCATTGCTACCTATTGCAATAACTAGACTATCCCACGAATCTGGTAGAGAACACAACAAACTAATGCATTTATCTTCATCTAAAATTTTAATATCAATAGACAATAATTGACTTACCACAGTATTAAATGCATTCAGATGCTCTATCACTAAGTCTCCATCTTTCATCCTCAGGTTATACAACTTTTTCCATAGGAACAGTTTATTCACCAGAGACTTAGATTGGTACAAAGTGCCTAACTTGTCCACAAAGCCTTCGCCGTAGCTTCCCCTGATACATTCAACAATACTGAATCTGAGACACATAATCGTATTGTGCTCTTTGCCTTCCGATCCAACTTCTTCCATTCTTCATCGGACACTCCCGTTGGTTTAGTAACCAGATCTACCGCGATCCACTAATCTTTATCTACCAACAGATCCTCCATATTGAGTTTCCTTAACTCAAAACTATGATCATTAAATTTCTCGATCTCTATCTTTCCACTACTTGCCATCTTTTTTTACCACCAAAATCGATCCTACAGATCTCCCACTAAACAGGGTCTACCACAGGCCCGAGCGAAACCCCTCAGCAACAAAGGCATCCCTTGAAGCCAAAATAGCTCCGATACCAAATGCAGGTTTTAACCCCGTACAGAAATTACCTGCATACGAATTCTAAAACGCAGAAAATAAACAATGCGAGAGCATAACACATAAAACACGTATACACAGAGATTTTCCCCTGGATCCAAAAACAGGACTACTAGATTGAATTTTCATTATGTTCCTTTCAATGTCACAATACATATATACATGCCGAAGCATCCAATACCATGGACCGAAAACCATCACGCCTAAAACCATGTGTGAAAACCATGCACAAAACCATAGATAGGTTTGCCCCACCTAATGTAGGGTCCAATTTTTTTTTTACCCAAGGCGTTGCCCCGGACTCCATAGAGGGGGGCTACCCGCCCCCCTCAAACCCCCTGAGACCCCCCTACTACGCAATCGACGCAATGAAGGGGGTCCCCGCCCCCCCTCTAACTCCCCGGTTAACTAGGGTGGCTAATCATGGAAAGAATATAACACAACCCAACATATTGTATTCCTGCATTGCTCAATTGTTGAAAATAGCAACAAGAAATGCTAAATATAGAAGTGATAAATTTAGTACTGCTATAAATAGCATTTCAAGATACCTTCCTATTTTAGTTAGTCCCTGAACTAAAATAGAGAAGTAAAATTCCAATTTGATCTTAGCAGCTGTTTGTAAAATAATTAGTTAATTCACCATGAGTTAATTAGTTGTAGAAAATCAAACATGAAGACTATGTGGGGACATGCAATAGTTTCTCCATTAATTGAGGAATTTATCCATCAGTTAAAGAGATAAGGATGAGTTGTAATTAGTTGGCTCAGTTAACTGAGTCAAGTCCAGTTAGATTAATTCAAGCAGTTTGTTGAATTAATTGTGAGTTTAGTTAGTTAATGCATGCATGTATGTAACTACTACACTTCAGATAACTGAATATTCTCTCATAAATAACTTATGCATGTCAGTTCAGATAGAGACCCAGTTGAGATTAGATGGAGGGACAGTGTACTATCAGTTGCTAGAATATCCCATTGTGAATATCCATTGCATGCAGAAGGAATTCTTTCCTTGAGGATTGCGCAGTTACTTCTTCAAGTTTTGTGAGTGTGATGAGGCCAATTCACACATGTAGCATCACTGGACCCCAAGAAAAACTGTGCAAGGAAATAGGAGGCTTGGAGAGATTGATGAGGACATATACAGTGTCTATTCAGTCTGTGCGCTGTATTGTTTTGATTGCAGAGAGAGCAAGATAGCTTGAGAGCTGATTCTTTTTGTAACTTGAACAAGATTTCCACTTGTATGATAATACAAAGATTAGGGTTTTAGGCCGACACTTTCCCTGGGTTATTTCTTTTGTGTTATGTGTGATTGATTTCTCATTCTCAGTTATATGTGTTCTCATTGATCTTGCTCAATTCGATTAAGCTTCCGCAATTTTGTTGTAGAAGTAGATCTTGTATTTTACTTTAGTCTATTGCATAATTTGTTGATCTACAGTGGGAATTTCTACATGGTATCAGAGCAAAGGTGATCAAGGTGAAGAATAGTATACAAGAAAGGAAAAGTTCGAAGTTTGAGGTTCCTGAATATAGAAATCGAGTTCTTATCACATCTAAATTTCACCAATGGCATTCAGCGGTTTAAGACTCAAGTATGCCCTTGATGGCAGCTGGAATTATATAGCCTGGAAGGATCACATGGAAGCAATGTTAGAGGATAACGGTCTAAAGGACTTCATTGATCAAGAAGTCCCCAAGCCAATTGATGCTACTCAATTGGTGGAATGGAAGAAATGTGTGGCTAGAGCAAGGATAATCCTCCTGGAGGGAGTTTGAGACCACATTATCTCGAGCCTCCATGGGAAGGAGACACCATTTTCAATTTGGAAAACATTGAAAGATCTATATCAGAACAACAACGATCAGAGGAAGCTGGCACTGAAAGACATGCTTTGGAAGATCAAGTGTGAAAATGGCGACACGATCTCTACATATCTGAACAAGCTCACCACTTGCAGGGATGAGCTTGGAAGTGTAGGGATCACGACCGTTGATGATGACATGGTGATTCTTGCACTCCTCGGTCTTCCTAAGAGCTGGCATAGCTACCAAGACTCGGTTAATGGAAGAGAAAAATTGCCAGATTGGGAATGACTTTGGTCGGATCTGATGCAGGAGGAAATAAGAAGAAGCACTAGAGATGGATCCTCATCGAAGCAAGATGATGAGGAAAATCTAGCCTTAGCGAGTAAGGTGAGGAAAGGGAAAGGGAAGGTGTCCCATCCCAAATCCGGTTTTCTTCCCATGGTGGGAAGAAGTTTGACAAATCGAAAGTGCAATGCTTTCATTGTCATGAAGTGGGCCATTATGCTACAAATTGTCCACAGAAGAAATCCAAGAAGGGTTCCTCGAAGGGATCTGATGGTGAGGCACTGGCCTCACAGTTTGAGCTGGATTCTCGCTTATCGCATGCATGGTTTCATCCATGGTGTGGTGTGTGTGGTTCCTGGACAATGGAGCTTCATTCCACATGTCAGGTGATAAGAATCTTTCTAGTACCTTGGAGGAGAAGGATCTCCAGATGCGGATCGAGATGGGCGATGATGGAAAGTGCTGTGTTTCAGGTGAAGGTATGGTTGTGTTTCAGAGGGAGCATGGAGCTCCCCTCACCCTGACTGATGTAAAGTAGTACCAGGTTTGAAGAAGAATCTTGTGTTTGTCGCTATGCTAGAAGATAAAGGCTATGATGTAGTCTTTAGTAAAGGAAAGGTATTCCTAAGGCATATCGGTACTGGACAGACAAAACGAATTGGGATTCGAGTAAAGAATCTCTACAAGATGGAGGTAGACGACTGTGCTGCATTGAGTTCCAAAGCTAAGATGGTGCAGAGCCAAGATGCCGGGGAGCTATAGCACAAAAGACTAGGCCACTTGCACCATGGAGCCCTAAAGATCATGCAGCAGATTTCTATCAGATTACCCAAGGGAAAACTTGAGTAGACGAATACATGCAAAGGTTGTACCTTGGGTAAGAATGTGAAATCTTCCTTTCTGGATCAAGACAATAGAGCTGGAGCAATCATGGAGCGAGTTCACTCAGATGTTTAAGACCTTTCTCTACAGCCTCCACCGCTAAACAAAGGTACTATGTTATTTTTATTGATGATTTTTCTCGTAGATGCTGGATCTACTTTATGCAAAAGAAGGATCAAACCTTCTTGATGTTTTGTAAGTTTAAAGCCTTGGTAGAGAAAGAATCTGGAAAGAAAATAAAAGCCTTGCATAGCGACAATGGTGGAGAGTATGTCTCCCAACAGTTTAAAGACTTCTGCATTGCAGAAGGAATTAAATGGGAATTGACGACACCCCATAACCCACAACAGAATGGGGTGGCCAAAAGGAAGAACAAATTGATTGTGGGAGCAACTCGAGTGATGTTGCATGACCAAAGCCTACCACTGAATTTGTGGGCTGAGGCATGCAATACAACAGTATACTTGTAGAACAGAAGCCCGCATCATATACTGGGAATGAAGACACCTATGGAGGCCTTTTCCATGAAGCAACCTGAAGTAAGTCACTTCCAAATCTTTGGATCATTAGTTTACTGTCATGTGACCAAATATGCCAGGAAGAAGCTAGACCCATCATCTGAGTTGGGAATACTTGTGGGGTACACGGATACACCCCACAACTATCAGGTGTACCTACCTACTACTTAGAGGACAGTGGTACGCAGGGATCTGAAGTTCGACGAGCAGAAATCAGAAAGCCATGCGATTATCACTTGAGAGGGAGCTCAAGTTTCATGCAGAGGAGGAAATTTTAGTTCCTAAAAAGGAGGAGTCTCAAATTGATGCAGAGCAGCTGCATGCAGAGGATCCGGGAGTGGAAACATCCACTCATGCTGAGACTTCTAGAGATGGGCGGAAACGATCAAGGGAAGTTGAAAGGTTGATGCTGGATGTGCAGGAGAATGTGAGACAACCATCTTTTTAGCGCAGACAGAGGAGGTCACCCAAGCGGTACACTGGGTACATGGCTCTGGTTGGGGAGTGTGTAGATACCGAACCTTCTTCATTCGAGGAGGTAGTGCAACAACCAGGCTGGGTTAATGCAATGGTAGAGGAGTACGACTCTATCATTCGAAACAGTGTGTGGGATGTTGTCCCAAGACCTCAAGATAAGTCAGTGGTGAGTTCCAGATGGCTTTATAAGGTAAAGAAGGAAACTGATGGCGGTGTTGAGAAACATAAGGCAACGTTTGTTGCCCGAGGTTTCTCACAGGTTAAGGGGATTGACTACGATGAGGCTTTTGCTCCTGTAGCAAGGTACTCATTGATTAGATCGATGTTGGCACTATCAGCTCAGATGGGGTGGAAGATCCACCAGATGGACTTGAAGACAACATTCCTCAATGGGAAGATTGAGGAGGAGGTGTACATTGAGTAGCCAGAGGGTTTCGAAAGCTTCGATCACGAGTCGCATGTGTGCTGACTCAAGAGGGCTTTGTATGGGCTGAAGCAAGAACCCCGTGCTTAGTACACCAGGATGGAAAGCTATTTCACCGGGTTGGGCTTCACCAAGAGTGAAGCAGATGCTAACCTTTACCACATCATGGTAGAAGGTAAACCATTAATCATTGTTCTTTATGTCGATGATTTGATTTTGACCGGTGAAGATCAACTAATACAGTCTTGCAAGGAGGACCTTTCAAGAGAGTTCGAAATGAAAGACATGGGTCTTATGCACTACTTTCTAGGCATGGAGTTGTGGCAGAAAGATGGTGAAGTATTTGTGTCTCAAGGCAAGTATGCCAATGAGATACTCAAGCGCTTTCACATGGAGAAGTGTAAGCCCATGCAGAATCCTCTAGCTAGGAACTGGAGGAAGGAGGATGCTACTTCAGGTAAGGCAGTAGCTGCTACTGTTTATCGATAGCTGGTGGGTTCACTTATGTATCTGGTGAACACACGACCCGACTTATGCTTTGCGGTGAACCAGCTGAGTCAAGCTATGGTTCAGCCTACCAAGCTATTTTGGAAGGTAGTGAAGCATGTGCTAAGATACCTTAGAGGCATATCTCAGTTCGGATTGTGGTACAAACAGACAGAGCGAGTGAAGCTTCAGGGATTCACAGATGCAGATTGGGCAGGGAGTCCATCAGACGAAAGAGCACTTCTGGAGGAATCTTCAACCTTGGTTCAGCTGCAATTTCTTGGTACAACAGGAAATAGAGATTAGTTGCACTTAGCTTAGCAGAGGCTAAATACATGGTTGCTAGTCAGGCTGCATGTGAGGCCATTTGGATGCGGAAGATTCTAGTGGGATTGTTTGGTAAAAGGATGGATCCTACAATGATCTACTGCGATAACCAGAGTTGTATCAAACTCTTTGAGAATCCAATTTTTCATGACAGGTCCAAGCACATTGATATCCAGTATCACCATCTTCGAGACTGTGTGGTCAAGATGATCATGTTGTTGCGGTATGTTTCGACTGAGGAACAGGATGCAGATATTTTGATGAAGGCATTGTCAAAATGCAAGTTCTAGTTCCATAGAGACAGGATTGGGGTTACTAATGATCCCTTTCTTATTGAGAGGGAGTGTTGAAAATAGCAACAAGAAATGCTAAATATAGAAGTGATAAATTTAGTACTGCTATAAATAGCATTTCGGGATACCTTCCTATTTTAGTTAGTCCCTGAACTAAAATAGATAAGTAAAATTAGAATTTGATCTTAGCAGCTGTTTATAAAATAATTAATTAATTCACCATGAGTTAATTAGTTGTAGAAAATCAAACATGAAGTCTATGTGGGGACATGCAACAGTTTCTCCATTAATTGAGGAATTTATCCATTAGTTAAACAGATAAGGATGAGTTGTAATTAGTTGTCTCAGTTAACTGAGTCAAGTCCAGTTAGATTAATTCAAATAATTTGTTGAATAGTTATGAGTTCAGTTAGTTAATGCATGCATGCATGTAACTGCCGCACTTCAAATAACTGAATATTCTCTCATAAATAACTCATGCATGTTAGTTCAGATAGAGACCTAGTTGAGATCAAATGGAGGGACAGTGTACTATCAGTTGCTAGAATATTCCATTGTGAATATCCCTTGCATGCAGAAGGAATTATTTCCTTGAGGATTGCGCAGTTACTTCTTCAGGTTTTGTGAGTGTGATGAGGCCAATTCACACATGTGGCATCATTGGACCCCAAGAAAAACTGCGCAAGGAATAAGGCTTTGAGGGCTTGAGGAGGGCATATACAATGGCTATTCAGTCTGTGCGCTGTATTGTTTTGATTGCAGAGAGAGCAGGATAGCTTGAGAGCTGATTCTTTTTGTAACTTGAACAAGATTTCCACTTGTGTGATAATATAGAGATTGGGGTTTTAGGCTGATGTTTTCCCTGGGTTATTTCTTCTGTGTTATGTGTGATTGATTTCTCATTCTCAGTTATATGTGTTCTCATTGATCTTGCTCAATTTGATTAAGCTTCCACAAATTTTGTTGTAGAAGTAGATCTTGTATTTTACTTTAGTCTATTGCATAATCTGTTGATCTACAATGGGAATTTCTACATCAACATCCCATTGGTACATACGAATCATAAGAAGGAGAATAATGAAATTCGGCAGAATAAGATCTCTGAGGGTTTATTTGCAGCTTGATAATGTCTCCTTCTTCCCTTTCTTAATTGTTGGGTGATGCTTCTTGATGCAAGTATATGTTTTCTTGGAGTTGAGCCCCACAAACATATTCAATAGGATCATTAACCTCAAAAATATTTTCAACATTAAATGTGCACAACAATCTTCAAACGGAGCACCCGACAGATATAATATTTTGCAAAAAAGATTAAATGCTATGTGAAAGCTCTTTAAGGAAGATATGCTACCATGAGGTATTGTTCTGTACCAAAATATGGCATCTTCATCTAAAGAATACATGAATAGTTTCATTTTCACATCTTCAAAAACAATACCCTATTGTTCCATGCATTCATGAAAATCCTTGAGGTGTTGAACTGACCTTTTATCCGTGTTTCCACTAAATCTAGGAAAACAGGTATACCATTCATGAACTGAAGGGACATGATGGGGATAACCAACAATAGAATAAAAATCCAGTGGGGCAAATTTGTTGGCCAAGAATGCTAGAATGGCCATTTTGAAAACCCCTTTAGGTGAGTGATCTCAAGTTCAAATGTAGGGAGATTTTTCTGTTGTTTAGCATCATAGCGAGTATGAGGCCTCTTGAAAGCCATGATGACCAAATAAGGATATAGACAATGGATTCGCCAGGGTGTTTACAATAAGATTCAAATAGTGGAGTCACCAAGATATTTACAATAAGATTCAAATAGTGGAGTTGCCAAGGTGAGAGATCTTCATCCCACACTTCCCTTTCTCACCCGACAGAGGGAATGTAAAGATTGTCACACCCAGGGAAAAATATTTTGATTCATTCCTTGGCAATGGTGCTAGAAAGATGTTGTAGATTTTTCTATCTCTTGCCAAACATTTGCTTTCAAAAGATATAGAAGCCTCCTAGAGATACCCTTTGGGTTGATAGGACACCAGTGCCTAGGGCATATGAGAGGAGTTCTTTTGAAGATTATCTAAAGGCTTTCTGTTGCACTCCATATGTCATGTAATTGGTTCAATAGCCCTTCGCCAAGGTAAAATCAAGAAAACACATTGATCGACATAAACACGGGTAGATATGGCTAATCTCAAACAGAAATGTGTTGGTTTTGGTGGCCGACACACAAAAAAACACAATTTAACATTGTTACTATAGTATAGATGAACAGGAGGAAGGAAATGAAGGAAATCGATGCAGAGGGATGGATATAACACAAAATCCTAAGCAACAATCTCCAACAAAAATATGGAAGAGTGAGGAGGTGAAAATGCAGAAAAAGTGGAGTGTGAATTAAGGTCTCAAGCTCTGTGCTTCATTAATAGATTTGTCACCAATTAGCATAAGTAAATATGTGCTTACATACATGTATTGTTGGTGTTATATAGTATTCTTCTTGAATGTGTATGAAAAGAAACTACTTTAGGCTATGGATGACAAAAAACCCTAACAATAAGAATGGTTGTTAAACAGTGTAGATCTGCAGCAAATTATAGAAACAAAACCTGCCAAAGATCTGATATATGCAACAAACATAGTTAAACAACAAAATGGAATAGTAAAAAAAGCGCAAAGAACTCCAATAATCCAATGGAAACTATATATATAAAGAATATATTTTATTAAACAACACCTGTGAAGGGAACAAATAATGTTACCAGTCCCCCTCTATGGGATGGGTTCTTGGCTATCCTCAATGTCTTCAACTTTTGTAGAGTCTCTCACCTCTTATAATATGTAAAACCTAGCAAGAAAAATGTTTGAGCTTAATGAGATCTCAAATGAAAAAGAAGATGGTGTGCGACAATGATAATAATCAACACTGCAATAGTAAGTGCAACAATGAAAATAATCGAAATTGAAGAATGAATGTAAAACCCTTCTATTTATAACAAAATATTAGGTTATTCTCGAATAATGAGCAATAACAAAATATTATTAACCCCATTCTAGAATTAACCATTTGGAATATTTTATTATATCTGGTTTGGAGGGAAAAAATATTTAAACTTTTATCTAGAAATAATAAATAAATAAATAAATGATTTATTTATCATCTCAATAAATATGGTTAAGGAATAATAAACAAATAATGATTTATTTAGGTATTCCTAGGGGATTTAGTCAAAATTGACAAGGAATAATAACTAATTAGTGATTAATTAATTATTCCTAGAGAAAAATAAGATAATCAATGGTTTATCTATTTATTTCTCATAACTGGGTCAAATGTGACAAGGAATATTAATTAAACAATGGTTTAATTAATTCTTCCTAGAAGATAATTAAATAAATAACGATTTATTTAATTATTCTTCATGGGTTTAAATGTAAATGACTTAACAAATGTGGTTTATTAAGTAATTTCTCACAATGAAAGAAATTTTACTATGGTAAAATTGGCCCTACATGGTGTACTTTGATCCATCTAGTAAATTATGGCTAGATGATCATTTTTTTGTGATAACAGATTGCCCCCCAACTTACGATGTTAGGAGAAAAATGTATGACTAAAGTACGTTGTAAGGACACAATCACTAGACAACGAAGTGGAGTGAGAGAGAGGGAGAGAGAGACCAATGGAGCTGAAGCAAAAGAGAATAGTGATAGAGGGGGCGAGATAAATGCAAGTCTCCTTTTATGTTGTGGTACCATATCTCAATGAGGTGGGGGTGGCATACCTATACTCGCCAAGATAACTTACTACAAAAATAATGATGCACTCAGAAACATGAAACTGAGCAATAAAGTACATGCTTAAATGGTACATGACATGCTGGCATAAATGAGCTAGAAGTGATACAATGTGTCCCATATACATAATGCGCTTGGAAGAAACATGAGCTAGGATTGAATAGAATAACATCTAAGTACATGAGATATAATGGACCTTCCCTCAAGAAATGGGTGGGAAGGAGGGTAGAACAACCAAAGAAGCCCTGCATAACATGAAAGGGCTCTGCAAAACTATATGGATCATCTGAAGAAGACATGCATGCTATGAATGTTGCAAGCGGCCAGAACTGAACCCATCAAATTTGCAGAACTTCATCTAAGGCGGTAGCATAATAGGAAGGTGTCCAGGCATGTGGGGGATTACTTGAAGGGCCACCCCCTCATGATGTATGAAACATCACACACACACCTAGAAATCATTGGTACAATCTATTGCATCACTAGACCATAAAGTGTATGAATCATGAACATGAAACAATTAAGTCAAAGGGAAATGATGATTCCCTTTGCTTGATCTGAGGCACCGAACAAGAGTGGAATATGGAACCAAGATACACTGCCTTCTAGGTTGTTCTTCTAGGATAGATGTGCTGATGTCGACAAAATAGGGCTCGCCATAGGTGAGGCAATGAGGGTCCTCAACTAAGGCATGAGGGAAAATAGTAATGTGACTGATGGACTGAAATGAGGGAAAATGGGGAAAATGGGACTGAGGGACAAACATATGATTTCCCTTGTCAGAGCATAAAGTGCATGGTTGACCTGGCAGTGACTGACTCGACTTTGGAGGGATGGTGGATAATGTGACTGAAGGCCAAAATGGGCAACACAGGATGAATGGTATGAAAAGATGGATGGAATACTTTGACATGATACAATGGGATGTGAAACAGACTCCATGGATGCAAGGGTGACTCATTGCCGATGCTCTGAACAAGAGTGACTCAATGACGTTGCCACACAGAATAGGCTCGGTCAAGATCATGAATATATGATAAAATGATGGTTACTCATGAAAAAAATTGACAAGTGAGACGACAATCGTTAAGGGGAAGTGTCAAATCATCAAAAAATAAGAAAGACCCATTATACTACTTAATGAGAGCTTTCCAATGGTGCTGATGGTTTGGTTGTAGTGTCTGATAGAAAAACTGTTGGTTTTCCTATAAAAGGGCATTTTCCTTCCAATTTGAGAGGAGGAGAAGGCCCTAATTCTTGGGGATATCATAGCGAAAAAATCGACCATCAGAATCAGGATCTGAGTGTAGAAATTTTGAATAATAAACACATATTCAATGGAGATTATCCTGATCATGTACTATTGCGGAATACATACACAATACATAAGCTCCTCTACGTTGATCATCAATATAGCAGCATCAATAACAATAAAACATCAAGAGCATGCACACATTAACACAGTATGTAATCCGAGGAAAGCTTACAACTGAAAACCCCACACTATCTGTTTATTAATGATTGAGAACATGTAACATTACAATAGTCAATACTTCTCACAAGTATCCAGCACTATCTCCACCTGTTACACACAATATAGCTCAGATCTAATCTCCAAATCTATTCCACTGCTTGCCTGCCTCCACTGCTCAAGAATGGATGAGAATGGTTGAACCAAACTTGTATTTACCTCAAAATAATCACTCACAATGGGAATCACATGAGCAGAGGCTATAATCACTTGGTATTGGCCAATTCTCATTGGCATAACTCAATCCCATTGATTTTGCAAATCCTCATGCACAACTATAGTCACAACTGATAGCAATCTGATCCTCTAACACCTGTCCCTCCTGAACTGAACATGCACCGACATGCAACGGAGTTAACTAATGTATTCTTTAGTTGCATTATGTGTTAATAATTAGTTTAACAACTCACCATTAGTCTATTTGCAGTTAGACTAATTACAACTAGTTTAACCAAGTCAAACTGAACACAACTCCATCAACTCCACAATCAACTCCACCAAACTCAACTGATTGAGTTCTAACTGAAGTAATGCATGAAACAACTCAACTGACCCACAAAGAAAACGTATTTCCTTCTGACAGCTGCATGTGCCACATCTGTAGCTCAAACTGAAGTGCTTCAAGAGAATAAGATAAATTTTATAGTCTAAGTATTATTATAAGCTAATAATATTTGACTGCTCTATAATTAGACTTGACAATGCCACTGTTGTTGTCTAAAAATAGAAGTCCATCTATTTTTTCCAACTTGACCGATCATCCATAAACAACATCCTACAACTCATAGACATGATCCATATGTCTAAAAATAGACATAGTCTAAAAGTAGACTTTGTGCCATAATTTGCCTATGGGCCCACTTAGTGAAGGCGACTCTTTTCACTAAGCTCCATCATCTTGTTGCAATCTCAACACTCCCTCTCAACAAGATATGGATTATCAGCAACCCCTATTCTACCTTGGTGGTATTCGAATTTTCTCCTGGTGAGAGCCTTCGTCAGAATATCAGCATCTTGATCCTCCGTTGGAATGTATGAAAGTAACATGATCCTCTGCTAACACAATCTCTGATATGATAGTACCTGATGTCATCCGTTGAGCTCCCTGCCCAATCTACATCCTCCTGTCTGTACCAAGATCCATATCCCGATGTGCCTCTCAAATAACGCAATACATGCTTGCCCGCCTTCCAGAAGAGATTGGTAGGCTTAACCATAGCTTGTGAAAGCTGGTTAACTGCATAGCATATATCGGGTCGTGTATTGACCAAATACATCAGTGACCCCACCAACTGTCAATAAACAGTGGCATCCACTTCTTCTCCCGAAGTGGCATCCTCCTTCTTCCAACCTCCAAGAAGAGGAGTATAAACAGGCTTGCAGCCATGCATGTTGAACTTCTCCAGTATCTCCCGAGCATACTTACCTTGAGAAACAAACAGTCCACCATTGCCCTGCCATATTTCCAATCCTAGGAAATAGTGAAGGAGGCCCAAGTTCTTCATCTCAAACTCCTTAGCAAGATCATCCTTGCATGAAAGTATCAACACTTCATCACCCGTTAGAATCAAATCATCTACATACAGTACAATGATAAGCAACTTACCCTCCACCACAATCTGGGATAGGTTAGGATCCGCCTCGCTCTTGGAGAATCCAAGTCCGGTGAAATAATTGTTTATCCGTGTGTACCAAGCACGTGGTGCTTGCTTCAACCCATACAGCACTCCCTTGAGCCTGCACACATGTGACTCGCTGCTGAAGACCTCAAATCCTTCAGGCTGCTCAATGTACACCTCCTCCTCAATGACTCCGTTGAGGAACACAGTCTTCACATCCATCTGATGAATGTGCCTTCCCATCTGTGTTAAGAGAGCAAGAATCGTCCGTATGGAAGAATACCTTGCGATAGGTGCAAAGGTCTCCTCATAATCAATCCCCTCTATCTGTGAAAAGCCTCGGGCAACAAATCTTGCCTTGTACTTCTCCACACTCCCATCAGTTGCCTGCTTAACTTTATAGATCCATCTCGAACCCACCACTGATTTCCCTTCCGGTCTAGGAACAATCTCCCATGCACTGTTTTTGACAATGGAATCATACTCTTCCACCATGGCGTCTACCCATGCGGGATCCTCCAAAGCTTCCTCGAAAGAGGATGGCTCAGTCACAACATACTTGCTCATAAGAGCCATGTATCCAGTGTACCAATCAGGTGACTGTCTCTGTCTACGTTGGGTTGTAGATGGTCCTACAACTTTCTCTGCATCTTGAGCCAGTCGCTTAGCTTCTGTCAAGTGCTTTCGCCCTCTGATGGTTGGCGCTGCTTGAGTGGTCTCTTCCACTCCATGAACCTTGTCCTGTGGTTGATCCACATCCTGAAGCTCATCCTTAGGAACTAATAGCTCCTCATCTGCATGAAAGTGTAGCTCCCTCTCAAGCGAACACTTCATGGATTTCTCCTCCTGAAATTTTATATCCCATCGCACAACAGTTTTACCATTGTCTGGCAAATACACACGATAGTTGTGGGGTGTATCAGCATACCCCACAAATATCCCAACCTCTGTGGTCAGCTCCAACTTCTTCCTGGCATCCTTCGTCACATGCATGTAAACATTAGCACCAAAAATCCTCAAATGAGAAAGATCGGGATTCTTACCAGAATAAGCCTCCTTGGGTGTACTCATGCCAAGTATCTTATGAGGACAATGGTTCTGCACATAAACTGATGTATTGCATGCTTCCGCCCACAAGTGAAGGGGTAGGCCCTAATCGTGCAACATTGCCTGTGCAGCACCCACGATCGTTATGTTCTTCCGCTCAGCTATCCCATTCTGTTGTGGGTTATGGGGAGCTATGAGCTCTCTTTGAATCCCTTCTACCTTGCAGAAATCCTTGAACTCATCTGAGATGTATTCACCACCATTATCGCTCCTAAGAGCCTTTCACCTTCTTTCCCGACTCCTTCTCGTACCGTGCTTTGAATTCACAAACTTTTGAATATGTCTCGCTCTTCTTCTGCATGAAGAAGATCTAGCACTTACGAGAGAAATCATCAACAAAAATCACATAATACCTGTGTTTTGTTGTCGAAGCAACTGAGGAAGGTCCACACACATCTGTGTGAATTCTCTCAAGGATCGTCGTGGCACGACTATCCTTCTCGTGAAAGGTGGCTTTCACAAACTTCCCCAAAGTACACCCCTTGCACTAATCTGACTGCGCAAATGTGCCTTTAGGAAGCCTTGTAGTGATCTGCTGCAGTATCTTCAAGGCTCCATGGTGAAGGTGACCCAATATTCTGTGCCACAACTCGCCATCATCCTGGCTCACCAATCCTTCTGCCTTGCCTTCCATTGTTGCGAATCCATCTACATGCAACTGATAAAGGTTACTTACTCGAACCCCTATCTTTCAGGTCTCACCAGTTGTTTTACTGCGCAAGAAAGCTTTTCCCTTGCTGAAAACAACATCATACCCCTTGTCTTCTAACATCGCCACAGAGATAAGATTCTTCTTCAATCCTGGAACATGCATGACTTCCTTCAATACGAAGGGTTTACCAGACTCCCTCTCAAAGGAAATGGTACTGATACCGGTCGCACTGTATCTACCATCATCGCCCATCTTGATGTGCACTCCAGGACCTTTGTCCTCCAGATCAAAAAACAATTCTCTATCTCCCGTCATGTGAAAAGGCGCACCATTGTCCAAGAACCACACCAATCCCATCACACTTGAAACCAAGCATGTGATCAACGAAAAATCAAGCTCAAACTATGAGGCTAGAGCCTCTCATGCTGCAGATCCAGCAGCTTGCTTATTCTTCTTCTTCTGCGGACAATTAGTGGCATAGTGTCCGTGCTGGTGACAATGAAAACACTTCACCTTGGACATGTCTTTCTTCTTGCCTTTCACACTAGACTGAGAAGCTTTCTTGCTCTTCCCTTTCTTTGCTTTGGCAGCCAAAACGCAATTTTCTTCATCAGCTCTCTTTGATGACGATCCGTCCCTGGTACTCCGCCTAATCTCCTCCTGCACAAGATCTGACCACAGTCTTTCCCATCCTAGCAATTTCTCCCGACCATTGACAAAGTCCTGATAGGAATGCCAACTCTTTGGAAGACCAAGGAGAGCCGAGCTCACCAAGTCCTCATCACCGATAGTAACCCCCACACTTCCCAGCTCATTGTAGAAATTTTGAATAATTTAACACATATTCAATGGAGATTATCCTGATCATGTACTATTGCGGAAAACATACACAATACATAAGCTCCTCTACGTTGATCATCAATATAGCAGCATCAATAACAATAAAACATCAAGAGCATTCACACATTAACACAGTATGTATCCCGGGGAAAGCATCTCGCTAAAAACCCCAACTATCTGTATATTAATGATTGAGTCATGTAACATTACACAGCATAATACTTCTCACAAGTATCTCCACCTCTGTTACACACAATACAGCTCAGATCTGATTCCATCACTGGCTCAAATCTCCTTTGCTGCTTTCCTGCCTC
>APFE031355298.1:0-13457 GCA_000404065.3 Pinus taeda | reverse complement strand
AGAAACGATCCACCACTACCATCACTGAATCATATCCTTTCTGTGTTTTTGGCAGTCCCAACACAAAAGCTAAACTCACTGAATCCAAAGGTCTGCCTGGAATAGGCAATGGCGTATATAATCCTGTGTTCTGGTTATGTCCCTTCACTAGTTGACACACCTTACACTTAGCCACAAAACGTTGTACGTCCCGTACAACGTGACTAAGTTGTTCAAAAATAAAAGTGACTAAGTTGTTCCAAGGTCTTCTCAATACCAAAGTGTCCAACCAATCCCCCACTGTGTTTTTCACGAATGATATTCTCCCTCATAGAACAGCTGGGGATACACAATTGTCCTCCCTTAAAAAGCAATTTTTCTTGTATGTTATAGTCTAGCCAGGGACTATTTCCCCTTATCAAAGGCTTTTGGCACGCCTCATAGGCTTCTCTGAAATTTGTGTCTGTCTTATAAAGATCCCGTAAATGTTCAAAGCCCAAAACCTGCACAGTGCTTTCCTGCAATAGTAAAGCTTTTCTGCTCAATGCGTTGGCTACCTTATTCGCTTTCCCGCTGATATGTTTCAGTACAAAATTAAAACTCTGTAAGTACTCCACCCATTTGGCATGTTTATGATTAAGTTTGTGTTGCTACATTACATATTGTAACGCAAAATTATCTGAAAACAGCCCGAACTCGTTCCCCAACAAATAATGCCTCCAGTGCCTTAGCGCCTGTACCACTACGTAGAATTCCTTGTCATACGAGGAGTACTTCTCTCTACTCTCATTCAGTTTTTCAATGAAAAATGCCACTGGTCTGTCCTCGTGACTGAGTACAGCCCCGATTGTTGTTCCACTAGCATCACAATGTACCTGAAATAATTTTTGAAAATCTGGTAGCCTGAGAATCAGTCTTTCTATTATTTTCTTTTTCAATAGCTGAAATCTCTTTTCTGCTGCTTCTGTCCATCGAAAAGGTTGGCTGGCCTTTTTGATGTTCTCCAACATAGGAGCAAAAATTCCGCTAAATTTTTTAATAAACTTCCTGTAAAAGCTTGCTAATCCGTGGAAACTACGTACCTCAAACAATTTTTCGGTGACGGAAAATTTATGATTGTTGTCACCTTCTCCAGATCCATCTTCAATTCATTCTCCAATATCACAAATCCCAGATAAATTAACTCTCTCTGCAAAAACGTACATTTCTTCAAATTTATCAATAACTTATTCTGCTGTAGCTTTTCCAACACTTTACGCACATGCCAGAAGTGTTCTTCTCGTGTCTTACTAAAAATAAGAATGTCATCCAAATAAACAATTAGGAACTTCCCAATATATTCCTTTAGCATCTCATTCATGAGTCTCATGAAGGTGCTGGGCGCATTGCTCAACCCGAACGGCATGACCAGCCATTCATATAAGCCTTCATTGGTTTTAAAAGTTATCTTCCACTCATCTCTCTCACGTATCCGAATCTCGTGATATCCGCTTTTTAAATCTATAATAGAAAAGTAAGCTGCCCCACTCAGACAGTCCATCATATCATCCATACGCGGTAACTCATTAACTTGGAAAAAGTTTTGTTTGTGCAGTTCATAATTGAAGCCTTTTTGCCCCAACTTGTAACAATGTTTGCTTTGTGAAATTACTAATAACTCATTAGAAGAGCTAATTTTGGATGTTCTTACCTTGAGTTTCAAGAATGTTTCTTTCTAAAAGCTTTTGAATGTTTATATAGCCAGCTAATAAATCAAACTAATATTTTTCTTTTCTAATTTAGGCATTGTTGAGGCTACATCATGGTCATGTCAAAGAATAAGATACACATAGGGAGGGGAATTGAAAGTGTGACTAGGAGTGCCTGACCTCAAAGAACTCATGAACTAGAAGATGATTTCCTTAAAATGATGTGGGTTTGTTGATTTGTGGCCTTAGAATTAGTTTGATTTCTTTAAAATGGTGTGGGTTTTTTCTTTGTGGCCTTAGGATTAGTTTGAGTGGCTTAGACTGTATCTTCCACAAAATAGTTGATTGCTTTCAAATTATGTAGGTTTGGTGTTTTGGGGCCTTAGGACTAGTTGTTGGAATTGGTTGGACTCCATCTTCTGCAAAAGAGTTAAGGGTACTATATTAAATTTAAGTAGAGGAGAATGATATAACAATCACATGGGTATTAGATGAATTTTAGTTGGAGGGGTATTTAATGTGAATTCAGACCTAAGGTATCAACATTTTGTCATTGAATTTTTACAAGTAACATGAATTTATTAAAAAATAGGTGAGAAATTAGTTTGTCTTTTAATATGGTGTAATTCAAATGATCATTAGTGATAGTGCATGTGAAAGTGAAAAACATCTTCTCCAAAGCTTATGCAATTTAACATAATTATTCTAATTCACCCAATATTTCTTACGTCTCTTTAATTGAGTTGTACTAATTAACAGCTAAAAAATATCAATACATAAAAATCATCCTCATTTTCTTCATATTTCAATATCCATATTCAATTAACTAAACAAAATCCTATTTTTAGCACTCAACTCGTATCCTTAGTTTTTAAAATGCTGCATAACTACCATCTGATTACACAAAAAAAAATTATCAACCAAATAATCGAACATTCAGTTTATCAACCTGGAATATATTGTATTTTCCCACATCTCACAATTCAGAAAAATAAATACAAAGAAGAGTATAAAGCAGATGAACAAATGATAATAGGCATCTTTGCGCTTGGGGCAATGACGCAGCTAGTGAGGTAAAACCGAGGTGCGTCAATTGCTGGAAAACTATTTCCAATCCCCCTCGTTGGCCTCGGCTACGCATTGGCCTCCGAGAATTTTTGTAGCGCTCACATTTTCCTCGGGCTCCAAATAATTCAAATTTTCAAACTGGTAGCAAAGTATAAATACAGGAGACGAAATTTGCATGGCTGGGCTTGCTGCTTAAGTTATAATATTGTACTCTATCGAATTTGTTGGCCTATGTTAAATTCGGGAAGATATTTGTTCGTGGATGTTCAGGGTTTAGTTGGGCCTGGATAGAGAACATTACATGGATGGAGTAAAACATTTCTTGTAAAATAAAAAATTAAAAGTAACAAAATTAATTATGTCTATAAATAATGTTAACATGTTCAAGATAAATTTTTAGTTAATCTTATTATAAGCTTTTTCAAAGTTTTTATTTAGGAAAGAATTCTATTTTCCTATGTTAAGAATATCATATTCAAAATAAGTGTCTCTATTTGACTTATGGGTTATTGATTAGATTTATAAGTGTAGGAATTGCCAACTCCACTGAAAGTTGACACAATGCCAGCTACATGTTATTCTATTTTTGCCATTGGTTCATTAATTTAATGTTTTTGGTTCCTCTAAAAGTTATATCTTTCATTGAAAGAATATTCTTTCAGATGGAGAGTTGTTGCAACCAAGAGAAAATTAATTTTGGCTATGGTAATGAGAGCATCGTATTTGTTTCTAAGTCAGATTTGGCAATGACTTTCACAACATTATGGTAGCTAAAATGACAAGAGAAATAGACCATCTCTGAGTGGAAGACTCTTCATACACCCACTTTTATAATTTGAGGTGTTTGGGTGAATAATGGTGATATGATTATCTTACATAGAGGAAAAAGCGTTTTAATGTCCTAAGATACCAAATTATAACATTTACTTCATGCAGTATTGATTTTCATGTTATAAAAGTCGATGTCTTCAATGGATGTTTTATTTGCCCTATCCACTGATTCAGTGAGCATTCTAGGATTACACACCATTTATTCATATTACCCTTGTGTTGAATCCTAATTCACCTTTTAATTTTATTTTCTTCTTTTTGTTGTGGAATTAGAATGATGATGGGGTTAAGACTTTAGTGGAATATTGAATTGGCTTAGGGGTTTAGTTTTCTCATCCTACCCATAATAGTTTTGTGCAGCTTGGCTGTATGAGCCCATTAGAAACCACCATAAATCCTTTCATCAATAATTATGGATGTCATATTGGGAAGCTCAATTGTTTTCTACAACTAAAATGCCATGCTCTTCTTCTCTCATCATTCTGTTTTCTTTTCAAAATGTTAGGATGACTCTCAATCATAAGAGAGAAGGCTATGTCAAGCCTCATTGATGCCTACTAGCCCTCCATGACAAAAGGCTAAACTAGCTTGTTCATTACTGCAATTTGATATTGTTTATGTAATCATATGTTTCATTCTAATTAGAGGATTCTCCATCATGTTCAAATTATTGAGGATTATGTTTGTTATTTTTGTTACTATTGTTTCATACAATTTGGTATGAAATCCATGACACTTCTAGGGCTAATTTTTTTGTTTGGCTTCTAGAGTCTATAATGGAATATATTTTAATGGAATTCAATCCATGAATTTCTCAAGTGGTAGTTGAGGGGACCTAGAGTGGCCATGAGAAACACATAATAGGAAGATCAAGAGTGGCCACCAGAAACACATAATAGGAAGATCAAGAACCTGAAATCATACCACCACATAATCGCAAACCTAATTGTGGCATTCTCATTTCTCCTTCCCATAATTATTGGTTAGACTTCGAGTAATTTTTTTTTTAGAAATGTAGTAATATTTTCTTTAAATAATGAAGTTGCAAGGAAAAATAATATATTGACACCCTCCCAAACCATTTGAAAATCCCCCATAAAAAATTGTTATACCCAATACTACTTTCACTTATTTAGCCCTACTTGTCATAGGATTCCCTAACCTATACCAATAGGTTATTGGAATAGAAGAATTCTTTTATATATATTTTAGATTTGTAATTATTGTCGGTGAGAATGAGATTATCACTGTGCTACAAATTTAGTTATTTTTTTCTGTGGTTGTAAAAGTTGATGGACTTGGTACACAATGTTCTACATTATTTTAGGTTTATGTTTTGGATAATGTCTTAGTAATATTTTAATAGCTAGCCACTTCCATCTTTTTAAGTAGTGGTATCAACCTATGCGAAGACTGAGACAGGGCGGACAAAGTTTCTGAAGAAGATTGGGAAAGATAAACAGTTCGACAAAGGACAGAAAATCTGTCAAGTTCTTGCATTTTTATTTTTATTTTTCTACCAAAGTCAACTACAGCTTTTAGTTTATGTTGGTTAATTTTATTCATTTTACTTTACTGTAGCAATAGGTGTTAATTGTAGTTGTTAGAATTAGATTAATGCCAATAATGTAAACAACAATCCTTTGTGGGACCATAGAGACAAATTAGACAAACGAAGAGAGGCAGAGTAAGTTGTATTAACTGCCAAACAAAACTGAAATAATGAAACCGTCTGACAAACTGTAAAGAGATAACTACCTACAGTTATCAAACTACCTGTGCCTACTGTATAAAAGGACAGAACGAAAACCCAGAAAGGGTTCGGCAGCTAAGTAACAGAAAGAGTGAATTGAAGTAATAAGAATTAAAATTTTCCGTCATCAAATATTCTGTGCACCAATAGAAGTGAAATCGAAATACATGAGTCCTCTGTAATTACAGAATTCTATCCATATATATTGCTATACAAATAATTCGTACAGATAAACATAGTGACCGAGAGTCACTAAAACTAGTGCAAGCATATACAAATTATTGCATGACAGATATCGTTATAGGTAAGACAAAGGAGCGACATTCCAAATAAACCGAGTGCAAGATAAATCAAGACGAGTGAACAACAGGCGTGAGAAAGACGAATAAAGTCGAGGAGCACAACGACCCACGGTCGAAACCGGGTAAGAGACAATCTCAGAAATTAACCACGAAATTTGCAAATTCAAAATTATATATATATATTACATTGCAGGCCTGTACAATCAAATATTATACAAATGAATCTCGTGATGAGGGTTCAATGAACCGCATCAACTACTAACAGACGTGACAGAGAACCGAAGAGTCACGGCCACGGTTGGGAACAAACCAAACCCTCAACCACTACAGCAACCCAATATATAGACGCGAGACTACAGTAAATAGCCGAGGGCCACCAGGGCACCTAAGTTTACAGTCCAACAAGAAGATACAGGAAAACTAAAGAACACGAAATCATCTAAATAAAGAGAAAAAAACTACCCGGAAATACAGAGCCGTAACCTGTGTGAAGAGCCACGGAGTCGTCACCTGTAACAACGGAAAAGAAACAAGTTAGGTTTTGATGGTATAACAGAACCCTGAACCAGACAATTAACCATAAGCTTAAAAAAAAAAAAAGAACGAGTTAGCTGGAAGGAAGACGTGTATGGCAAAAGGGAGAAGGCCATACCTGTAGGTGAACGAGTCCTCTATTCATCGAGACAAAACCCTGACCACGGAGGGGCCGAGTTTGTTAGTTACAGTTCGAGAAGCGGATAAACAAAAATAGCAGGGAACCAGCTACATTACCTGAGTATCGAGTTGAGCGCCGGAGAAGACCGAGTTGCAGGCCACCAACTGCACATTGTCACTGAGTAAACCAGAAACCCACAACACCAAGAAATTATCATAAATTGCAGCGCCATTGGCCGAGACAATCAACAAGACAGAAGAATAACCAGTCGACCGAGTATAGCCATGGGAAAACCAACAGAAGACCAAGTAACGAGTCATAACTTACCAATGAAACGCATGAACCAGATACGCAAGCAGAAATACGGTGTCAAACCACGATATTGAGCAAGCAACCCACAGAAACTCAGCTAAATATCGTCATATACAGGTGGTTATCACAGAGGCAGAGCCGAGCTCGAAACGAGACCACAGAGCAGAAAAAACAACAGAGCAACAATGACAATGAGCGCGAATTGACAAGGGAAAAGGGCAAGCAGAAGAATTAGGGTTTCAGCAAGCTCGAGGCAGACAGGTGTCACAGTGAGGACGGACAAGTACCGGGAGGTAGATGAACAATCACCTTTGCATTCATTACCAAATCGAACCCAAAAGATTAACAATCAACCATAATCAATAACAAATATCCGTGAAGTACCGTGAGGGAGTGAGCTACCGTGGGGCCTGAGGACGGGCTACATCAATTGGTATCAGAGGTGTTTTTATTTTATTTTATTCACATTTATTATTTAGAGGAAGATGGCAGAAGGACAAGTGCCAAGACGAGGGCGTGGGAGAGGTGCACGAAGGGGAGCAGATGAAGGATTAAGAGAACAGATTAGAGTTCTTACAGCTCGCTTGGAAGCAGTGGAAGCAGGTAGACGAAGAGACCCAGAATTGGGAGACGAAAGTGAGGAAGAAGCAGTAGCTGCTGCAGAAGCTTCTGATGAAGAAGCTCCAGAATTAAGACTACTGCGTTCAATCTTATTGGCCAGCAGCAAGCCAAAGACAGAAATTTCAAATTATGATGGTAGTCTGTCTGCTGATATCCTATTAGATTGGATAAGCGAACTCGATAAATATTTTGAGAATGAAGAAGTTAAGGAGGATAAGAAAGTTAAGTTCGCTGCTACTAAGTTAAAAGGACATGCCCTCTTATGGTGGGATAATGTCCAGGCAGACAGAAAAAGACTGAATATATTACCCATATGAAACTGGGTGAGGATGGTAGCGAAACTGAAGGGCAAATTTTTGCCGAAAGATTACCAGGTTGACCTATGTCGGCGAGTGCAGAATTTGAGACAGAAGGGTATGACTGTCAAAGAGTACACGGAAGAGTTCTACCGGGTAAATCTACGTGTTGGTTACACGGATGAGACTCTAGAAAAGACAGCACGGTATGTCAACGGTTTGAGGATGGAGATGCTGGATTAAATTAGCATTCTTTCTCCCAGAAGTATTGAAGAAGCCTTTCAGAGTGCTGTGAAGGCTGAGGAGAAAATTAATAGAAAGCAGAATAACAGGAGAGAAAGAGGAAATGGTAGAGGACGAGGACAGTCCTACGGAAGAGGAAAGAGTGCTGCGAACAGTGAAGAAAGCAGCAGCTCAAAAACTTCAGGGGCAGCAGACAAAGGAGACAGCACTAGAGGAGGTCGGTCATATCAACGAGGACGAGGGAATGGCCGCGGAAGAGGAACTAGTTTCCAGTGCTACAGGTGTCAAAAATGGGGACATCGATCCTTTGAATGCCCAGAAGTTGAGAAGACAGGTCAGAGAGGAATGTATATGGTTCAGCCTGACGAAGCTGAAGCGCAACCACGGGAAGTGGAAGATGTGGCAGAAATGGGAGAAGCATTGCTTTTGAATAAAGTTCTGTTAAAGCCAACCAAGGAAGTGTCTGAACCGACACAACGGAAGTCACTGTTTCGGACAGTCTGTAAATCGCATGGGAAATGCTGCAAGGTAATAATAGACAGCGGGAGTACGGATAACTTGGTTGCCACTGAGATGGTAGAAAAATTGGGGTTGAAGCAGCTGAAGCACCCCACACCTTACAAGGTGTCGTGGATACAGAAGGGCCACCAGCTGTTGGTTGACGGACAATGCGAGGTGGAGTTTCGCATTGGCAAGTACCACGATACAGTGGTCTGCGATATTATGCCCATGGACGTGTGCCACATACTGCTCGGAAGACCATGGCAGTATGACAGGAGGGTGACACATGATGGAAAAACGAATTGTTACAAGTTTACGAAGGATGGGGTCAAACACACACTCGTGCCCATCAAAGAGGAAGATTCAGCAGAATCAAGCGGAACGAAGGCGTTATTATTGGGAGGAAAACAGTTCATAAAACAGATTGATGAAACTGAAATAAATTTTGCAGTTGTGAGGAGGATGAAGCCAGTATTACTGAGCCTAGAGAAAACAGAATTGCCTAAGGAAGTACAGGAGTTGTTAGAAGAATTTCAAGATATTGCGGCTGAGGAGTTACCTGATAAGTTACCTCCTAAAAGGAGCATCATCCATCATATCGATTTTATACCGGGATCAAGTTTACCGAACAAGGCAACGTACAGAATGAGTCCAAAGGACAATGAAGAAGTGCGCAAACAAGTACAGGAATTGTTGGACAAGGGACTGATCAGAGAGAGTTTGAGCCCCTGTGCAGTACCTACAATCCTTGCGCCCAAGAAGGGTGGAGAGTGGCAAATGTGTACAGATTCGCGAGCTATCAACAAGATCACCATCTATTACAGGTTTCCCTTGCCTAGGATGGATGACATGATGGATTGCCTTAGTGGGGCAGCGTATTTTACGAAAATCGATCTAAAAAGCGGGTATCATCAGATTAGAATTAGAGAAGGAGACGAATGGAAGACAGCCTTCAAAACCAACGAAGGACTGTACGAATGGATGGTTATGCCGTTTGGATTAAGTAACGCTCCAAGTACCTTTATGAGACTCATGAACGAAATGTTAAAGGAATTTATTGGAAAATTCGTGATAGTCTATCTAGATGATATTTTAATTTTTAGCAGGACGAGAGGGAACCCTTCAACATTTATCCGAGAGTATTCGAGAAGCTTGCCAGCATAAACAAACTGCTGGTAAATTTGAAGAATGCACTTTCCTACAGAAGAGTTAATTTATCTGGGATCGTAGTGGTGGAGAATGAGTTAAAATACCTAGAGAAGATATACAGCGATCAGAAGTGCGTCGTCACCAAAGAGTTTATTCGAGCGGTACGTAGGCTTTCCACGGGTTTTAGCAAGTTTTTACAGAAAGTTTATTAAGAATTTTAGTGAAATCTGCGCGCCAATGCTAGAGACCATCAAAAAGGCCAGTGAACCTTTTTGCTGGACTAAAGCAGCAGAAGACAGTTTTCAACTTCTGAAGCGGAAAATAACGGAGAGGCCAATCTTGAGGCTGCCCGATTTCAGCAAACCTTTTCAGGTTCGGTGTGATGCAAGCGGGACAGCTATCGGTGCTGTACTCAGTCAAGAGGACAGACCAGTGGCATTCTTTAGTGAGAAACTAAATGAAAGCCGGCAGAAGTATTCGTCATACGACAAAGAATTCTATGCAATGGTTCAAGCCTTGAAGCATTGGAGGCATTACTTACTAGGTAATGAGTTCATTTTGTTCTCTGATAATTCTACGTTACAGTACATAACACAGCAACACAAATTGAACCATAAGCACGCCAAGTGGGTGGAGTACCTACAAAGTTTTACTTTCATGTTGAAGCATATAAGTGGGCAAGCCAACAAAGTGGCGGATGCTTTAAGCAGAAGAGCTTTGCTCTTACAGGAAAGCGGCATACAGGTGATGGGATTTGAGTATTTGAAGGATTTGTACCAGATGGACACGGATTTCAAAGAAGCCTTTGAGGCATGCCAAAATCCTGTCTTACGAAACACAAGCCCATGGCTGGATTTTAATTTGTAGGAAGGATTGTTATTTCGTGGTGGACAGCTATGTATTCCAGATTGTTCGATGAGGGAAAATCTAGTGAAAGAGAAACATAGCGGAGGTTTAGCAGGACATTTTGGCATTGATAAAACATTGGAACAGCTAGGACATTTTTATTACTGGCCAAAAATGAGTCGGGACGTACAGAGGTATGTAACCAGGTGTAAAATCTGCCATCTGGCGAAAGGGCATAGCCAGAATACTGGGTTATATACGCCCCTACCAATTCCAAGAAGACCATGGGATTCAGTCATCATTGACTTTGTCCTAGGATTGCCTAAAACACAGCTGGGTTATGATTCAGTGATGGTGGTGGTGGATAGATTTTCAAAGATGGATCATTTCATTCCGTGCCGGAAGACTAGCGACACCACCAATGTGGCACACCTCTTCTTCACAGAAGTAGTTCGATTACATGGCTTATCAAAGACTATAGTTTCAGACAGGGATGTAAAATTTACAGGGCATTTTTGGCGCACCCTGTGGAAAAAGCTGGGCACACAGTTAAATTTCAGTTCCGCGTATCACTCGCAGACTGATGGACAGACGGAAGTAGTTAACAGGAGTTTGGGTAACTTATTGCGAAGTTTAACTGGAGAAAACTCACGATTGTGGGATCGAGCTCTGGCCCAGGCAGAATTCGCTTACAACGATTCGCCTAATCGGAGCACAGGTCTGAGCCCATTCCAAATCTTATATGGTATGCATCCGCGGGGAGTACATGAATTACGTGACTTAGGACAGCTCGCAAGGAGGAGTGCAAACGGGGAAGATTTTGCCGAAGCGATGAGCGAACTGCACGAGAAAGTTAAATTGAGATTACAGGACAACACGCAGAAATATAAACAGCAGGCAGACAGCAAACGGCGTGAGGTACATTTCGAGATCGGGGACGAAGTGCTTGCACATTTACGTCGGGAACGGTTTCCTAAGGGTACGTATAACAAGCTAAAGTTTAAGAAAATCGGCCCATGCAAAATTCTTCGCAAATTTTCAGCGAATGCATATGAAATTCAGCTGCCACCTGATATAGGCATATCGCCCATATTCAACGTGGCAAACCTGTTTCCATATCATGCCCAGGCAGAAGACAAAAACATGGTACAGCCACAACGGGACACCCAGTTCGAGAGCAGTCTTTGGAAGAAACAGTTACCGTCGGTTAAGACTCATGAAATCGAAGGAATCATCAACACACAGATAACCAAGAAGACGCGCAGAAAGGAGTATCTGCATTATCTCGTCAAGTGGAAGGACCATCCAATGGAGGACAGTTCATGGCTCGACGAAGCACAGATTCGGAAGGCAAGCTGCTCGGTGGAGGAGCTCATGGAACGGAGCCATGAGATATCTCTTTTACCCCGGCAGCCTGATGCAGGAGCATCTGGTCGACAGGGTGGACAAAGTTTCTGAAGAAGATTGGGAAAGATAAACAGTTCGACAAAGGACAGCAAGTCTGTCAAGTTCTTGTATTTTAATTTCTATTTTTCTACCAAAGTCAACTACAGCTTTTAGTTTATGTTGGTTAATTTTATTCATTTTACTTTACTGTAGTAATAGGTGTTAATTGTAGTTATTAGAATTAGATTAATTCCAATAATGTAAACAGCAATCCTTTGTGGGACCAGAGATACAAATCAGAGAAACGAAGACAGGCAGAGTAAGTTGTATTAACTGCCAAACAAAACGGAAATAATGAAACTGTCTGACAAACTGTAAAGAGATAACTACCTACAGTTATCAAACTACCTGTGCCTACTGTATAAAAAGACAGAACAAATACCCAGAAAGGGTTCGACAGCTAAGTAACAGAAAGAGTGAATTGAAGTAATAAGAATTAAAATTTTCCTTCATCAAATATTCTGTGCACCAATAGAAGTGAAATATAAATACATGAGTCCTCTGTAATTACAGAATTCTATCCATATATATTGTTATACAAATAATTCGTACAAATAAACATAGTGACCGAGAGTCACTAAAACCAGTGCAAGCATATACAAATTATTGCATGACAGATATCGTTACAGGTAAGACACACGAGCGACATTCCAAATAAACAGAGTGCAAGATAAATCAAGACGAGTGAACAGCAGGCGTGAGAAAGATGAATAAAGTCGAGGAGCACAACGACCCATGGTCGAAACCGGGTAAGAGACAATCTCAGAAATTAACCACGAAATTTGCAAATTCAAAATTATATATATATTACATTGCAGGCCTGTACAATCAAATATTATACAAATGAATCTCGTGATGAGGGTTCAATGAACCACATCAACCACTAACAGATGTGACAGAGAACCGAAGAGTCACGGCCACGGTTGGGAACAAACCAAACCCTCAACCACTACAGCAACCCAATATATAAACGCGAGACTACAGTAAATAGCCGAGGGCCACCAGGGCACCTAAGTTTACAGTCCAACAAGAAGATACAGGCAAACTGAAGAACACGAAATCAACTAAATAAAGAGAACAGAACTACCCGGAAATACAAAGCCGTAACCTGTGTGAAGAGCCACGGAGTCGTCACCTGTAACAACGGAAAAGAAACAAGTTACGGTTTGATGGTATAACAGAACCCTGAACCAGACAATTAACCATAAGCTTAAAAAAAAAAAAAAACGAATTAGCTGGAAGGAAGACGTGTATGGCAAAAGGGAGAAGGCCATACCTGTAGGTGAACGAGTCCTCTATTCATCGAGACAAAACCCTGACCACGGAGGGGCCGAGTTTGTTAGTTACAGTTCGAGAAGCGGATAAACAAAAATAGCAGGGAACCAGCTACATTACCTGAGTATCGAGTTGAGCGCCGGAGAAGACCGAGTTGCAGGCCACCAACTGCACATTGTCACTGAGTAAACCAGAAACCCACAACACCAAGAAATTATCATAAATTGCAGCGCCATTGGCCGAGACAATCAACAAGACAGAAGAATAACCAGTCGACCGAGTATAGCCATGGGAAAACCAACAGAAGACCAAGTAACGAGTCATAACTTACCAATGAAACGCATGAACCAGATACGCAAGCAGAAATACGGTGTCAAACCACGATATTGAGCAAGCAACCCACAGAAACTCAGCTAAATATCGTCATATACAGGTGGTTATCACAGAGGCAGAGCCGAGCTCGAAACGAGACCACAGAGCAGAAAAAACAAC
>APFE031355290.1:0-15679 GCA_000404065.3 Pinus taeda | reverse complement strand
GGTTGACGTTGGTGGCCAACAATCCATACCACTTGGATGCCCACAACTATCTCTTTCATTTTTTTTCAGTTTCCTTAATTGTAGCACAGTTTACTATTTTTAGCAGTTTTTTGGGTCCTAAACTTCCAGAGCTGTTTTGAGGCCCTAAACGACTTTTTTTTGGAAATCTACCGCCAATTATTTTCTTTCTAAAATCATCTTTCTCATCGTAGTCCTCGGAGAGATCTTTCCAATGGGTTATCATGCACGTCAAACGAAGATAATATGACCAAGTTAAGACCCCGGGAAGTTTGATGTCTAACTTCCCCCAATAGGGCCCATAAACTCTTGGTGTTACATCTCCTCGGGTTTGGGTTTTGGTTGTTTAGGGTTTTATCTTATTGTTCAATAATAAAAATGCCCTTGAGCCTCATTGTAACACATCTCAGAAGCATGTAGCCACCACATCGCTTCTCAGAGATAAGCTACCATCGCCCTAGTTGGTTTTTTTCCATTGTTGTTTGTAAGCATATTTCAGTATTTTACATTAATGAAATGAAGTATTATTTCCGTTGCATCTCTGTGTTTATGGCTATCTCTATAATTTTTTGCATTCCTATTTAAATTTGGATCAATGGTATTAGAGCGGTTTTCTTTTTCTCTGTTTTTCTTTGCATGTCCCCAACGAGGTCGTGATATAAGGAGTTAGGGCTTGAACTGGTCGAACCTTTGCAAGACCAACCTCGCAAATCCTAATGGCCTCCCATGGCGGATGAAAATAAAGATGAGGGGGCAGGAGATCTTATCAAAATCCTTCTTGAAGAGGCCCTCGAGTGACAAAGGAATGCGATGATGGATAGTTTTTCCCAGGTCCTTTAGCGGCTACCCAGAGGCGACGCATTGGCTTCCAACAGCTACTTTGGAAATGCCACACCCTTTAAGGTACAAGTAAATTTTGAAGTCCCCATCTTTGAGGGTTGAATAGACGCAGATGTTGTAGATAAATGGTTAAATCTGGTAGAAGAGTATTTTTCTATTCATGATTTTTCCAGTCAGGAAAAGATTATTTTTACTCTTCTCAAAGCAGCCCCCCACGTTAAGGACTGGTGGGAAACCTACTACGAGCATAAGGATGAAAGTACGGGCTCACTATTTTTAGCCACACCCACTTGGAATTCCTTCCAGGATGCCATCAAGGAACAATATTACCCTGTCAAAAGCTATGAGGACAAATACATAAAGTGGACCATGTTGCAGCAGTGAAGGGACCAAGATGTGCCGGAGTACACAAACATTTTTCATACCCTTCGCACATAGTTTGGTATCAAGGATTCTGAGTTGCATTTGGTACTCAAACACTGCGACTACCTACAGAGATACATCCAGGAAGAGATGGAGTTCTTGAACATCACCTCGCTCGTCACGACGTATTGATATGCTGTCAAAATCAAGCAGAAGTTTAAACAAAAGAAGCGATACTTTGTATCTGCGAATCCAAAGCAAGGGAAAGGCTTCCCCAAATTGCAGAACCAAGGAAAAATCCAAGACAGGGCAACCCAAGACAACCCATCAAAGTCACAAGAAATGAAAAATACCATGAAGTCGAAGAAGGACACAGGAAAGTGGTGTGAGTTCCATAAGAGCCCCACTCACAACACAAGTGAGTGTCGGACCAAGCAGTCACTGGTGGCCGAGTTGAAGGCTTTAGAATCAGATGCATGTTCCAAACCTGAGTTAGAACCCGATAAGGGGAATGGTTAAGGGAAGCAAATCATTGACGTGGAGCCCAACACCACTATTTCCACCGCCAAAATCCAAAAGAATGAGCCTGAAGATCCAGAAGAGGGGGAGCACCTTTTCCACTCACAAATGTGGATGAAGGGTTCACTGCTGCAATTGATTGTTGGTAGTGGGAGCCAAAAGAACCTCATTTTAGCAGAGGTCATGAAGTGGTTGGGCTTATCAACTACACCACACCCACACCTGCATAGTATCGGGTGGCTTCACTAAGGATGAGATCTCCAAGTTCGCCAATAGTATCGCCTTCCCTACAACATTAAATCCTTCACAGACAAGGTGTTGTGTGATGTTGCACCTCTGGATGGTTCTGATGTATTATTAGGCCAACCATACTTGTGGAGGCGGAATGCTGTGTATGAGTCAAGGCCTCACGCTATCATTATTTCTTTGTGTAATTCATTATACAGGATATCGGAGGTGGCCCCACCTACGCCACCTCTTTGATCACTGCTAAGAAATGCAACAAGCTCATCTCCTAGACTAGGAAATTAATTTTCTCTCTAGTTCGCTCCCAAAGTAAGAGGAAGATCATTGCCGCATCCATGACCCCCACGAAGGGTTCCTCCATGCAGTAGCAAGAACAGAGAGATACTTTCATGAAAGTACACAGGAACAACTTCTCCTCACCCATAGGAGAACCACACAAGTTTCAGGTGGGCGACAAATTTTGGTTACATCTGCAGAAAGAACGCCTTACAAGAGCCCATCAGAAGCTCAGACCACTTCGACATGGTCCTTACAGCATTACCAAGGTTGTGGGAAACAATGCTTTGGATCACAACATTCCTCCATTCCTTCGCTTGCACTGAGTGTTCAATGTGGAACACCCTCAACCATGCTTCCCACCATTACTGGACACATCAGAGATTGCAGAACAACTCACCAAGGACCAAGTTCAGCAGATGGAGGAACTCAATGTAATGGGGACCATTTCTTCCTAAGTGGGGAGGAAAGATCCAGGTGGATGTTGGCGGCCACCTACCTATCCCACTTGGACCCCCACAACTGTCTCTTTCAGTTTTTTAGTTTCCTTAATTATAGCACAGTTTACTATTTTTAGCAGTTTTTCGGGTCCTAAACTTCTGGAGTTGTTTTGAGGCCCTAAACGATGTTTTTTTGGAAATCTGCTACCAACAATTTTTTATCTAAAATCGTCTTTCTCGTCGTAGTCCTCGGAGATATCTTTCCAACGGGTTATCATGCGTGTTAAATAGAGATAATATGACCATGTCGCGACCCCAGGAAGTTGGCTGTCCAACTTCCCCCAACGGGGCCCATAAACTCTTGGTGTTACATCTCCTCAGGTTAGGGTTTTGTTTGTTTATGGTTTTCTCTTATTGTTCAATAATAAAAAGGCCCTTGAGCCTCATTGTAACACAGTTTAGGGTCATATGGCCACCACATGTCTTCTCAGAGATAAGCTACCTTTGCCGTAGCTGGTTTTTTTTCATTGCTATTTGTAAGCATATTTCAATATTTTACATTAGTGAAATGAAGTATTATTTCCGTTGCATCTCTGTGTTTATGGTTATCTCTATAATTTTTTGCCCTCCCATTTAAATCTGGATCAGTGGAATTAGAGCGGTCTGCTTTTTCTCTATTTTTCTTTGCATGTCCCCAAAGAGGTCGGGATATAAGGAGTTAGGGCTTGAACTGGTCGAACCTTTGCAAGACCAACCTTACAAATCCCAATGGCCTCCTATGGCAGATGAAAAGAAAGACGAGGGGGCAGGAGATCCTATCAAAATCTTGCTCAAAGAGGCCCTCGAGCAACAAAGGAATGCAATGATGGACAGTTTTGCCCAGATCCTTCAGTGGCTACCCAGAGGCGACGCATCGGCTTCCAACAGCTACTCTCGAAACGCCACACCCTTTAAGGTACAAGTTAATTTTGGAATCCCCATCTTTGAGGGTCAAATAGACGTAGATGTCATAGATAAATGGTTAAATCTGCTAGAAGGGTATTTTTCTGTTCATGATTTTTCCAGTCGGGAAAAAGTTAATTTTGCTCTTCTCAAAGTAGCCCCCCACGTCAAGGATTGGTGGGAAACCTACTGCAAGCAGAAGGATGAAAGTACAAGCTCACTATTTTCAGCCGCACCCACATGGAATTCCTTCCGGGATGCCAGCAAAGAATAATATTACCCTCTCAAAAGCTATGAGCACAAATACATAAAGTAGACCATGTTGCGGTAGCAGGGAAGGGACCAAGATGTGCCGGAGTTCACAAACATTTTTCATACCCTTCGCACATAGTTGGGTATCAAGGATTTTGAGTTGCATTTAGTACTCAAATACCACAGCTGCCTACACAGATACATTCAGGAAGATATGGAGTTCCTGAACATCTCCTCACTTGGCACGACGTACCGATACGGTGTCAAAATCGAGGAGTTTAAACAGAAGAAGCGAGACTTTGGATCTGCGAATCTGAAGCAAGGGAAATGCTTCCCCAAATCGTAGAACCAAGGAAAAATATAACACGGGGCAACCCAAGACAATCAGTAGAAGCCACAAGAAAAGAAAAACACCATGAAGTCAAAGAAGGACACAAGAAAGTAGTGTGAGTTCCATAAGAGCCCCACTAACAACACAAGTGAGTCTCGGACCAAGCAGTCACTGGTGGCCGAGTTGAAGGCTTCAAAATCAGATGCATGTGTCGACATTGATTTAGAACCCGATAAGGGGAATGGCAAAGGGAAGAAGATCATTGACATAGAGCCCATCGCAATTGTTTCCACCCCCAAAATCCAGAAGAGGGGGAGCGTCTTTCCCACTCACAAATGTGGGTGAAGGGTTCACCAATGCAATTCATTATTTATAGTGGGAGCCAAAAGAACCTCATTTTAGTAGAGGTCATGAAGCGGTTGGCCTGCCGACTAAACCACACCCGCAGCCGTATAGTATCGGGTGGCTTCACCAAGGACGAGATCTCCGAGTTCGCCAGCAGTGAAGCCTTCCCTACAACATCAAACCCTTCACAAATGAGATGTTGTGTGATGTTGCACCTCTAGATGTTTGTGATGTATTATTAGGCCAACCATACTTGTGGAGGCGGCATGCTGTGTATGAGTCAAGGCCTCGCGCTGTCATTATTTCTTTGTGTAATTCATTATACAGGATATCGGAGGTAGCCCCACCTACCGCCACCTCTTTGATCACTGCTAAGAAATGTAGAAAGCTCATCTCCCAGACCAGGAAATTCATTTTCTGTCTCGTTCACTCCCAAAGTAAGGGGAAGATCATTGCGACTTCCATGACCCCCGCAAAGGGTTCTTCGACGCAGCAGCAAGAGTAGAGGGATACGATCACGAAAGAACATAGGAACAACTTCTCTTGACCCACAGGAGTACCGCACAAGTTTTAGGTGGGTGACACAGTTTGGTTACATTTGCAGAAATAACGCCTTACAAGAGCCCATCAGAAGCTCACACTACTCCGACATGGTCCTTAAAAAATTATCAAGGCTGTGGGAAACAATGCTTTGGAGCACAACATTCCTCCATTCCTTCACTTGCACTGATTTTTCAATGTGGAACGCCCTCGACCATGCTTCCCACCATTACTGGACACATGAGAGATTGCATAACAGCTCACCAAGGACCAAGTTCAGCAGATGGAGGAACTCAATGCAATGGGGACCATTGATTCCTAAATGGGGAGGAATGATCTAGGTGGATGTTGGTGGCCACCCACCTATCCCACTTGGACCCTCACAACTGTCTCTTTCAGTTTTTCAGTTTCCTTAATTCTAGCACAATTTACTATTTTTAGCAGTTTTTCGGGTCCTAAACTTCTGGAGCTGTTTTGAGGCCCTAAACAACGTTTTTTTGAAAATCTACCGCCAACAATTTTTTGTCTAAAATCATCTTTTCTGTCATAGTCCTCGAAGAGATCTTTCCAATTGGTTATCATGCGCGTCAAACGGAGATAAAATGATCAAGTCGCGACCCAGGAAGTTGGATGTCCAACTTCCCCCATTGGGACCCATAAACTCTTGGTGTTACATCTCCTTGGGTTAGGGTTTTTGTTGTATAGGGTTTTCTCTTATTGTTCAATAATACAAAGGCCCTTGAGCCTCATTGTAACGTAGTTCAAAGGCATGTAACCACCACATCTCTTCTCAGAGATAAGCTACCATTGGCCCTAGTTGGTTTTTTTCCATTGCTATTTGTAAGCATATTTCAGTATTTTACATTAGTGAAATGAAGTATTATTTTCGCTGCATCTTTGTGTTTATGGTTCTATCTATAATTTTTTGCATTCCCATTTAAATCTAGATCAATGGTATCAGAACTATCTTCTTTTTCTCTGTTTTTCTTTGCATGTCCCCAACGAGGTGGGGATATAAGGAGTTAGGGCTTGAACTGGTCAAACCTTTGCAAGACTAACCTCACAAATCCCGACGGACTCCCATGGTAGATGAAAAGAAAGACGAGGGGGCAGGAGATCCTATCAAAATCTTGCTCGAAGATGCCCTCGAGCGACAAAGGAACGTGATGTTGGATAGTTTTGCCCAGATCCTTCAGCGACTACCTAGAGGCGACACATCAGCTTCCAACAGCTACTCTGGAAATGCCACACCCTTTAAGGTACAAGTTAATTTTGAAATCCCCATCTGCAAGGGTCAAATAGATGCAGATGCCATAGATAAATGGTTAAATCTGCTAGAAGGGTACTTTTCTGTTCATGAGTTTTCTAGTCGGGAAAAAATTATTTTCGCTTTTCTCAAAGCAGCCCCCCACATCAAGGACTGGTGGGAAACCTACTACGAGCATAAGGATGAAAGTACTGGCTCACTATTTTCAGTCACACCTACTTGGAATTCCTTCTCGGATGCCATCAAGGAACAATATTACCCTGTCAAAAGCTATGAGGAGAAATATATAAAGTGGACCATGTTGCGACAGGGAAGGGACCAAGATGTGCTAGAGTTCACAAACATTTTTCATACCCTTCGCACACAGTTGGGTATCAAGGATTCTGAGTTGCATTTGGTACTCAAATACCGCGGCTGCCTACATAGATACATCCATGAAGAGATGGAGTTCCTGAACATCTCCTTGCTCGGCACGACGTACCGATACACTATCAAAATCGAGCAGAAGTTTAAACAGAAGAAGCGAGAATTTGGATCTACGAATCTGAAGCAAGGGAAAGGCTTCCCCAAATTGCAGAACCAAGGACAAATCCAAGACAGGGCAACACAAGACAACCCATCGAAGCCAAAAGAAAAGAACAACACCATGAAGTCGAAGAAGGACACAGGAAAATGGTGTGAGTTCCATAAGAGCCCCACTCACAACACAAGTGAGTGTCGGATCAAGCAGTTGTTGGTGGCCGAGTTGAAGGCTTTAGAATCAGATGCATGTTTCGACCCTAAGTTAGAAATCGATAAGGGGAATGGCAAAGGGAAGAAGATCCTTGACGCGGGGCCTATTGTCATTGTTGCCACCGCCAAAATCTAGAAGAATGAGCTTGAAGATCCATAAGAGGGGGAGCGTCTTTTCCACTCACAAATGTGGGTGAAGGTTCACCACTACAATTCATTGTTGACAGTGGGAGCCAAAAGAACCTTATTTCAGGAGAGGTCATGAAGCGGTTGGGCCTAACGACTACACGACTACACCACACCCGTAGCCATGTAGTATCGGGTGGCTTCACCAAGGACAAGATCTCTGAGTTCGCCAGCATTGCCACCTGCCCTACAACATCAAACCCTTCACAAATTAGGTGTTGTGTGATGTTTTACCTCTAGATGTTTTTGATGTATTATTAGACCAACCATACTTGTGGAGGTGGCATGCTGTGTATGAATCAAGGCCTTGTGTTGTCATTATTTATTTGTGTAATTCATTATACAGGATATCAGAGGTAGCTCCACCTACCGCCACCTCTTTGATCACTACTAAGAAATGCAGCAATCTCATCTCCCAGACTAGGAAATTCATTTTTTGTTTGGTTCACTCCCAAAGTAAGGGGAATATTGTCGCCACATCCATGATCCCCGCGAAGGGTTACTCCATGTAGCAGCAACTCAGAAGGATATGATCATAAAGGAACACGTGAACAACTTCTCCTCACCCATAGGAGTACCAAACAAGTTTCAGGTGGGCGATAAATTTTGGTTACATCTGCAGAAAGAACGCCTTATAAGAGGTCATCAGAAGCTCAGACCACTCCGACATGGTCCTTACAGCATTACCAAGGCTATGGGAAATAATTCTTTAGATCACAACATTCCTCCATTCCTTCGCTTGCACCAAGTGTTCAATGTGGAACACTCTCGACCATGCTTCCCACCATTACTGGACACATCAGAGATTGCAGAACAGCTCACTAGGGACCAAGTTCAGCAGATGGAGGAACTCAACGCAATGGGGACCATTGCTTCCTAAGTGGGGAGGAATGATCCAGGTGGATGTTGGTGGCCACCCACCTATCCCACTTGGATTCCCACAACTGTCTCTTTCAGTTTTTTAGTTTCCTTAGTTGTAGCACAGTTTACTATTTTTAGCAGTTTTTTCGGGTCCTAAACTTCCGGAGTTGTTTTGAGGCCCTAAACGATGTTTTTTTGGAAATCTACCACCAATGATTTTCTGTCTAAAATCTTCTTTTCTGTCGTATTCCTCGGAGAGATATTTCCAATGGGTTATCATGCGCGTCAAATGGGGATAATATGACCAAGTCGTGACCCCGGGAAGTTGGATGTCTAACTTCCCCCAACGGGGCCCATAAACTCTTGGTGTTACATCTCCTTGGGTTAGGGTTTTGGTTGTTTAGGGTTTTATCTTATTGTTCAATAATAAAAAGGCCCTTGAGCCTCATTGTAACATAGTTCAGAGTCATGTAGCTGCCACATCTCTTCTCACAAATAAGCTGCCATCACCCTAGCTGGTTTTTTTCCATTGTTGTTTGTAAGCATATTTCAATATTTTACATTAATGAAATGAAGCATTATTTCCGCTACATCTCTGTGTTTATGGTTATCTCTATAATTTGTTGCATTCCTGTTTAAATATGGATCAGTGGTATTAGAGTGGTTTGATTTTTCTCTGTTTTTATTTGCATGTCCCCAACGATGTCAGGATATAAGGAGTTAGGGCTTGAACTGGTCGAACCTTTGCAAGGCCAACCTCGCAAATCTCGACGGCCTCCCATGGCAGATGAAAAGAAAGACGAGGGGGTAGGAGATCCTATCAAAATCTTACTCAAAGAGGCCCTCAAGCGAAAAAAGGAATGCGATGATGGACAATTTTGCCTAGATCCTTTAGCGGCTACCCAGAGGCGACGCATCGACTTCCAACGGCTACTTTGGAAATGCCACACCCTTTAAGGTACAAGTTAATTTTGAAATCCCCATCTTTGAGGGTCAAATAGATGTAGATGCCATAGATAAATGGTTAAATATTCTAGAAGATAATTTTTCTGTTAATGAATTTTCCAGTTGGGAAAAGATTATTTTCGCTCTTCTCAAAGCAGCCCCCATGTCAAGGACTGGTGGGAAACTTAATGCGAGCAGAAGGATGAAAGTACAGGCTCACTATTTTTAGCTGCACCCACTTGGAATTCCTTCCTGGACACCATCAAGGAACAATATTGCCCCGTCAAAAGCTATGAGGACAAATACATAAAGTGGACCACGTTGCGGCAGGGAAGGGACCAAGATGTGCCGGAGTTCACAAACATTTTTCATACCCTTTGCACACAATTGGGTATCAAGGATTTTGAGTTGCATTTGGTACTCAAATACCACAGCTGCCTACACAGATACATCCAGGAAGGGATGGAGTTCCTGAACATCTCCTTGCTCGGCACGACGTACCAATAGGCTATAAAAATCATGCAGAAGTTTAAACAGAAGAAACGAGACTTTGGATCTATGAATCGAAAGCAAGGGAAAGGCTTCCCCAAATTGCAGAACCAAGGACAAATCCAAGACCGTGCAACCCAAGACAACCCATCGAAGCCACAAGAAAATAACAACACCACGAAGTCGAATAAGGATACGGGAAATTGGTGTGAGTTCCATAAGAACCCCATTCACAACACAAGTGAGTGTTGGACCAAGCAGTCACTGGTGGCTGAGTTGAAGGCTTCATAATCAGATGCATGTTCTGACCCTGAGTTAGAAATCGATAAGGGGAATGGCAAATGGAAGCAGATCATTGATGTGGAGCCCAGCACCACTATTGCCACAGCCAAAATCCAAAAGAATGAGCCTGAAGATCCAGAAGAGGGGGAGCACCTTTTCCACTCACAAATGTGGGTGAAGGGTTCGCCGCTGCAATTCATTGTTGACAGTGGGAGCCAAAAGAACCTCATTTTAGTAGAGGTTGTTAAGTGGTTGGGCCTACCAACTACACCAAACCCATAGCTGTACAGTATCGAGTGGCTTCACCAAGGACAAGATCTCCAAGTTCGCCAACAGTGTCGCCTTCCCTACAACATCAAACCCTTCATAGACAAGGTGTTTTGTGATGTTGCACCTCTAGATGTTTGTGATGTATTATTGGGCCAGCCATACTTGTGGAGGCGATATGCTGTGTATGAGTCAAGGCCTCGCGCTGTCATTATTTCTTTGTGTAATTCATTATATAGGATATCGAAGGTAGCCCCACCTACCGCCACCTCTTTGATCACTACTAAGAAATGTAGCAAGCTCATCTCCCAGAATAGGAAATTCATTTTCTGTCTGGTTCGCTCCCAAAGTAAGGGGAGGATTGTTGCCACATCAATGACACCTTCGAAGGGTTCCTCCACGTAGTAGAAATAGCAAAGGGATACGGTCATGAAATAAAACAGGAACAACTTCTCCTCACCCACAGGAGTACCACACAAGTTTCAGGTGTGTGACAAAGTTTGGTTACATCTGTAGAAAGAATGCCTTACAAGATCCCATCAGAAGCTCAAACCACTTCGGCATGGTCCCTATAGCATTTCCAAGGCTGTGGGAAACAATACTTTGGAGCACAACATTCCTCCATTCCTTGACTTTCACCGAGTGTTCAATGTGGAATGCCCTTGACCGTGCTTCCCACTATTACTAGACACATCAAAGATTGTAGAAAAACTCATTAGGGACCAAGTTCAGTAGATGGAGGAACTCAATGCAATGGGGACCGTTGCTTCTTAAGTGGGGAGGAATGATCTAGGTGGATGTTGGTGGCCACCCACCTATCCCACTTGGACCCCCACAACTGTCTCTTTTAGTTTTTCAGTTTCCTTAATTGTAGCACAATTTACTATTTTTAGCAGTTTTTTGGGTCCTAAACTTTCGGAGCTGTTTAACGACATTTTTTTCTAAATCTAATACCAATGATTTTTTGTCTAAAATCATCTTTTTTGTCGTAGTCCTCAGAGAGATCTTTCCAACAGGTTATCATGCACGTCAAACAGAGATAATATGACCATGTCGCGACCCCAGGAAGTTGGTTGTCCAACCTCCCCCAACGGGGCCCATAAACTCTTGGTGTTTCATGTCCTTGGGTTAGGGTTTTGGTTGTTTAGGGTTTTCTCTTATTGTTCAATAATAAAAATGCCCTTGAATCTCATTGTAACACAGTTTAGAGGCATGTGTTGAGTTCAAAGATTACCGTCTTTTTGCTGATAATATCCTACCCTATTTCCCCATTTTGACACCTTTTTGCCATCTTATTATACCTAGCCCTCCATATTTTCCGTTTTTTTGGCTAAACAGGGTATCGAGGCTTAAGGGTATGATGAAACATATTTAAATGTCATTTTTACCTGCATTTGAGTCTCCTCCTAATTGTTTTTGCTTTTATCTTTTTTCTTTTTGTTCTAACATGACTCAGAATTTCTTGGAGATTTCAATAGCCACAAATCCTGTAGACGATGATCGCAAATCCTGCAGATGGTGTCTAACTCCGAAAATCTTGCAGGAATTTCGGGATCCAGTAGATACTCTAATTCTCGTAGAGCCTTCGCTAATTTCAGACTATCGCTATAGCCATATAACCAAATAGTCTAAATTCATGCTTGCAGTCATGAATTAGACTAAACAAAGAACATTTTGTTATGATGATGGTTGTATGCCTAAAAATTACTATTTTGTTTTGCTGTAGATTCGATCATAGGGATTAATCAGTTAGAGGCTGAGATTACATTTGTTATTTCTAGCTTAATATGGCTGTGGGAAATTGTATAAACACAGTCTCATTTGATTTTGAAAAGTTAGATAGTATTAGACGGTATCTGGAGACAAAGTGTGACTGTCCCAGCACTCAGTCTCTTTATGTATTGACATTTATTTTATAAGAAAGTATATCGTTGATGTTCGAAATTCTGCTGTGAGCAACTCTTTCGTGTTTGAAGGGGTTGTGAGTGAAGGAGGGCCCCTTTCACTCACAGCTCCGATGTATATTAAATGTATGTATAATTTCTATCCTATTTATTAATGCGTTTACTTTTCTTTGTAATAACAGTGTGTGAATGATACGATTTCCTTTTCATTTATGTAACAAACCATTTCCTATAATATAGTTATAATGATTTTCGATTTCAATGTGCAGTAGATTTCCTCCAACAGCTAACGTAACCTTTCTATATTCCCTGCAGCCATTACTCTGTGTTGGATTGTGATAATGTAGATTGATGATTTCATTTGTTGGCCAACACTGTTTTGATTTCACAATTCCTGTATGATTGTTTTTATTTATCTCTTTCTTGCATGATTGTCAGAAAAATAAGTTGTCAAGGGTTGTTATATACCCTTTATGACTATTGATGTAACAACAATTTTGCAAGAACAGAAGCATGCATGATTAGTTGTTGAGTGATCCTTCACCTTCTTTCTGATCAATAATCAGCAAGTCAAAAGTGCTATAAAGAGGAGTGCTATATACTGCTCAATGGCTTTGCTGCAACATTGTTGATTCAGAAAGGGACAATAGTTGTTTTCTTGTAACTATACCACACTCAAGGTAGTTAGCCTGCATATACTTTGCATGGCACCTCACTAGTTTACCTCTCTGGGTTGACAATTCATATTGACAAATTATAAAAGTATAATTTGACTCAACATTTTGGCGCCGTTGCTGGGGAGGTGGTAAGGGATGATACTGAAAGTGGTAAGTCATTTTTTTTTTACAGTTTGGTTTTTCAGAACTGGGGGAGTCGAAGTGCAAATACACAAGGCAAAGCCTACGCACCCAAGAGGTTAGCCACTCACCAAAGCCGTGTCTTTATTGTTGGTGAGCTTTTTTTTAGTTTTGTTTTGTTTGAATAATAGATGAATAGGGCCCAACATCTTTCATATTTTTCGTGGTGGTGTGAGCTCCACTTCACTTACTAATACACTGGCAAGAAAAAAGAAGTCTGCAAGAAACAAGGCAGTAAAGGAGGAAGAATTTGAACCAGAGGTCTGTAGTCTTGAGCAAGCTAATACATCTACAGAAAAACCTTCAGTTGGAGAATATTTTGTTGCTGCCCATCTAGACTTCCCCCTTTCAAGGAAAACCACATCTTTGCTCAGCAGTCAACTAGAAGAAGAATTCCTTAAGAACCCTGTCAAAGAACTAGAACTCCATAACCTCGACTTTGCAGGATTTGTAGTCTTCAACGGTCCCACCTTTTCTTGGACTAAGATGGCTCATGAAGAAGGAATCGATAATACCAATGGAGGCTTTGATGAGAAGGAGGAGAAGCTGGTCACATTTGAGTTCCCCATCATAGAGACAAGCGGAATAACCCAGATGAAAAAAATCCCTCCTTCAGCCTTGCCTAATTTTTGACGTGCTTCAAGTGAAGGTCCAGACACCTTTTTATTCAAGTTCAATGTGTTGTGTAGAAGCTATGACTCCCTGCTACATTGAAGGATGCAGCTCTCAGATGGTTCATGGGACTAAGGTCAAATTCTATCATGACCTGGGATGAAATGAAGAAGGTGTTCTTGAGAAAATATCAAGACTACTGCAAGACTAGAGACCTTAGGGAAGAAATCTTTGGAATGACTCAAAAGGAAGGGGAGAGTCTTGAGGACTTGGTAGAAAGGTTTCAATATAATCTACAAAGAACTAATATGAATCAGCTGGATAAAGAAACCAAGAGGACCATCTTGCTTAGGGCAATTAGAATTGAATATCTGGAGGTTTTAAACTTGATGGGTGCAGGAGACATATCAAAGTTGAGTTACGATGATGTGTGTAAACTTTGAAAAAGATATTCAAGAGGAAATTCCAAGGTGGGAGGAGGACCAAGAGACATTCCTTCTAAACTTGTTAAACTGGTTGCAGGAACTAGATTGACCAGGTTTGGAATGAGTGACTTATTTGAAAATATTAAAATTGATATTCTTAGTACTTTGTCTTCATGTTTAGATGTTTTGGAAACTAAGAGTAAACAGGAAAAGCACGAGGCACTGGAGAAAGCCATGGTAGTATTCTGCCCCAAATACAGGAAGAAGCATGTGCTGTGAGAATGCCCTACCGATAGCATTGAAATCTGTCAACTTTGCGAAGTTGAGCATTCCACTGATCAATGTCCATTCTTACCTCAACTCAAAGCAGCATACATGGCAAATCAAGGAGCTTTCAATGCACTTTACATGATGAACCCTCAAAGACCTTGGTAGCCATGCCCTCTAGGTATGTCACAATCCAATTTTCAATTTCCTTATGCTCAATACTAGACTTGGAATATTCCAATGCCTTGGCAGACTTGGCCCCACCAACAACCACCTCAATAGCCATGGTAAGGAATTTTTTCTTATCTTGTAACACAAAATTTCCCAAACCAAAGCTTTTATTCATAGCCCATACATCAACAAGCTGTACAACCACAACAACCACTCCAACTACCTACCCCACCAAACCAACCTCTCCCTACACAAATTCCTGCCCAGCCAGTGTCTAACCCCAACAATAAAACCATCTGATCCACTCACAACATCGGACTGGTCAATTATTCCATCTTCCCTACCTATTGTATTACACCCTAGCCGCTACAAGAAGTTTCTATTCCTGTTCTACAAGGATTTCCTGTGTCTATGAAGGAAATGTTTGTTCCTGTGTTACAGGAGCAACTTGTATAGTTACAGGAACTACCTGCGCAGCTGCAAGAAATTAATCTTAGGTCAGGAAGAATGGTGAATCAGCCTAATGGAATTGAGGAAATTGTAGGGGAAGATACCCTAGATACATCAGAAGAGGAAACTACACCTGAACCCATCCAACTAAAAGAACCTTCCTCGTCTCATATAGTCCAAACCCCTTTTCCAGAAAGGTTGGAAACATAAATTAAAATAAAACAACCATAATTTGATTTGGCAGTTGAATTAAGAAATGTATGCATTAAAATTCCAATGCCTTAGGAAATCAAAGACATCCCAATTTATGCCAAAAAAGTAAGGGAGTTATGCACCAAGAAACTAGGAAGACCCAAAAAAGGACCTTCAACTATTCGAGTGGGAGGAAAATTGTCAAGCTTAATGTCTGTCGGATTTGCTACGAGAAAGTATGCAGATCCAGGAATCCCTGTAGTGGCCACCTTTATTACTGACTATCTTATCCAAAACACTTTAATTGATTTAGGTGCAACCATCAACATTATAACCATGGAGACCTTTTCTCATATAGGATCCTTTGATTTACTTGTAGGTTTTAACCCCGTACAGAAATTACCTGCATATTAATTCTAAATCACAGAAAAATAAAACATGCGAGAGCATAACCCATAAAACACATATACACAGAGATTTCCCACTGGATCTCAAAACCGAGACTATCAGCTTGATTTTTCATTATTTTCCTTTCAATGTTACAATACATATTTATACATGCCGAAGCATCCAATACCATGGACCGAAAACCATCGCGTCCAAAACCATGGACCGAAAAAACATAGGTAGTTTCGCCCAACCTAATATAGGGTCCAAAAA
>APFE031355267.1:0-17188 GCA_000404065.3 Pinus taeda | reverse complement strand
CTATTACTTGTCAAAACTTCCCTAACTCACTTTACAATTAGAGCATCGATCTATTTATACAATCCCATGGTCTGTGGCCCATGGGTAGGTTGACACACTTTACATTAAATTACATTATCTTAGGGTAGACAACCTAGACTCTCGCACTCCGCACCCACATTTCATGAGCTCTTTACATCACACTTGACCAACCGTCAGGCTCCAAGCCCCAAAAACATGTTATGGGGGGATCCGCTGCCCAAAAACTTGGCGCAGAGGGACATATGGTCACAACTTTTAGATAGGGTCTACCCGCTCATTGTCAATGTCTTCTACCCCCATGTTGACTTCTATGCTCATATTGACATGTTCTATTTCCTTGTCAAGTTCCACGTCTAATACCTTTCCCTTCTCTTGTGCAGTGGGATTTTCTTTCTGTGGGTGCTTTCTAGGTTACACGTGCACCGGTTGTGCCACTTTCTACTTATCCTTCTTTGGTTTGGACACTCCCTAGTTAGCATAGGCCTCGGCTTGAGTGACCTCATCGATTTGGGTAATTTGGCAGATACCTCTACACTTGCTACCTCTGAGGTAGTGCCCTCAGCTACCATCGCTTCTCCAACAATTGTAGTCTCCACAGGTGCCAACATAATGCCAGTTCAGAGCTCCTGAGTTTCCTTCAGAATTTCACAAACACTGAACTCACTACCAAAGCCTCGAAATAGTCAAGGTTCATGCACAACTGATAGCTCAACACCTCAATTCTCAAAATGGAAAGTGTTCTTTGTTGGTTAACCATCTATAATTTATAGGTAATTTTGGATTTGAATCTAATCGTTCCCCCAAAAATCTTTTCTGATCTGAAAATGAAACTATTATTTGTTATGCAAGGTATTCATTTCCATTAAATTATATGTGCAGATTGTTACTGATGTCTTGCAATTGAAACAAAGTATTTTTTGATAAATTTTTGAGTCTTATGTGTGAAGGAGGATTAATTAAATTTACTATTTATCATATCAAATATGAAAAACATAGCAAGATAAATTCACATATTATAACACAGCAATTGATAAGGAAGTTCACCCCTCCTAGACTACATCTATCGGGTCCAAGGCTCCTAAATGGGCATGTCCTTGTGTTATAGACATATTTCAGCACTGCAACCCAATCATACATGTTGATAAACCAAGGGATATTTAACTCCTAAAAGTTTTTTTCATACCCTAAAGGATCATGGTAAACTGATTACATCATTTCCCATAAGTTCCACCTGAAAAACCACTCAGAACTGGCGAAAACTAGACCATACTGACTGCTCCATGGTCAGGGTGTGATGCGTCTCACCTACTACACACAGGAAGTGCACTGCATACTGAAAAGGCCTTCTGTAGGGTGCGATGAGTGAGAATGGACAAATGGAAAACACAATTTGCTAAGTGGATGCCCAGGGAATCTTCTAGAAACTTCTCATATGACACTTGCCTCTCTGAATTCACCCAGGGATGAGTAACAGATCAAAGAAATATCCAAGTGGAACCAAGAACTATCAGTGGCATGATATTAATCAAAAACCCATAGCTGACTCAAACCCTTTGCAAACATCTATAAATGGATCCCTCATCTAAGAGATCTAGAGGGTGGAATTTTGATATTTGTAAGGAAGTGTTGTTGGTTTCTCTTTTAGAATAGACATTGTATTGTTTGGTGATCTTGATTTTCATGAGGTGAATAGGGATTTGATGCTGGATTAGACAGTTGGGTTGTAATCCTCTCTTCTATTTCTACTATTAATAAAGTTCTTTGAGTTTTCCTCCATATAATTGTCTATTTGTGAATCTTGTTATTTGTGAATGCAATTGTATGGTCAATGTATTTCTGATTCTGCATTGTTTATGGCATTATAGATCAAGATGCTTTGATGGTGTTTTGTTACTTTGTCTCTACATGTATTCTCTAGAACGTGAAAAGTAGGAGAGGAGTGGCAAGGTCTATCAAGGGAGAGAGGAAACAAGCAAGAAGCCAAGTGGAAGATCCATGTTGGTCCTCTTTACTTCCCTATTATCTACCATACATAAAGGAAATAGCAATTTTCTTTGATTTTTTGTTTCTAAGATAGCTACCCATCTTAGTGGGACTAGCAGATCGAAAAGACACTAGTTTTCCTAGAAACAAAATGGTGACTCCACTGGGGAAGCAAATATTTTGTTTGTTTGTTATTTTTGTTTACTTTATAAACTACAGACGGAGCCTGAAGTTAGCCAGCTAGCCTTCGAACTACTTTTGCTATGCAATTGCAATGTAGATGAATGCTGCTTCAGTCAATCTCCGGGTTGGTTTATGTATTGAACATCTGACTTACAAGCATCCTAAATTCCCTTGTGGTAGCTCAATAACCTCATAAGATCGTACCCCTGTACTTTTTTATCACTATCTATCATAGCTTAGCCTAAATCACTGAACTTAGCTACAAATTTTGAGCAAAAACTAAACTCAGTTTCGCTCCCTGGCCCATCGCACTATCTGTCACTGGCAGCCTGTATGTAGCACACCTCCCATGTGTTGTAGGTGAGATGCATCCCTGTTTCCCTTAAGGACAGGTGTGTTCACTGAATGATATTGTTTCTGTTTTTGAAATTTGGTTTTTTCCTCCTTATTTTCAGCTCTATTTAGTAGTTTTGCTGCTCATGATGAGTATCTCATTGTTGAAGTCTCTTTCCTTTAAATTATTCAGCCTCCATTGATATGGATTTGTAAATTATTTTATGTGTTTTTCTATCATTTACAGTCCTTCTTTGTCAAAATAGCTTAATCGATCTGTTGTTTTTGATGCAAAGAAGTGTCGTAACTATCATTTTGAGTCAAAAAGAAGAGTTTCGTAAAGTCTTCCTCTTCTAGATATTCAACTGGGCTTTTTCCATTGTATTTGATTTGAATTATTAATATTTAAAGTGTCGAAAGTAGTTTTCTATTCGAAATTGAAAAGCATTGTTTGAGTCTTCCTTTCATTTTGAAAAGAAATTGTCGAAGTGTCGCTTTGAAGAAAATAGTTCAAATCTGTACTTAGCTTTCCTTTTTGGCATTCTCACATTAAGGAAAAGAAAAACAAATATATGCATCTACATTTTCATTTAGACTGTGTATGAAAATGATTTATGGAAAGTGCATTTAGTGTGTGCTCTCTACTCTCTGTTGAGAGAATCGTTATCTTCTTTCCTTAGTAGCTAGGATTTTCATTGCTAAAATAAATGACTGTTTATCATTTTAGATTGCATGTTTAGGAATTTTACATCTACATCATGCAGTGAAACTTGAAAGACAAACTTCTAAGAAAGATAAACTCTAAAATAAATCTCAATGAACATAACCATGCTTTGGAACCTAACGCAACACATCCGGAGGTCTAGGCTAGAGACATATTCTAGTGTCATAAAACCTGGTAATTATCATTTTCGTCAAAGGTTTGGTGATTCCTCCTCTTTGATATGACAAGTGCTAGTACGGACTTGTGCTCCCCGTACCGTCAAGTATATATTGGGAGACCACAATAGGTTGATATCCTTTATCCATAGGAAGACGTGTATGTTGCCCTATCAATCGCAATGCACTAAATGCAGCATTCAGGAAGATTGAATGCCGTACATAAGTCCTTGGTAATTTCTCTTTAATTTACCACCAAGGTGTATTTTTCATTTTTACAAGTGGTTTGGTAATCCCTCTGTCTAGATTTCCAGAGTAGCCACTTTCGTTCCTTTTCGACTCCTTAAAATAAAAGTTCCATCTGAGCACTTGCCAGTTCAAGCTCATTAAAAATCGAAGGCGACTAGAGTCATCTTTAACTTTTTCTCGACTCTTAAAAATTGAAAAAGCAACATTGTGTCAAAGCATTGTTAAAATTTATTTAATTGGGAAAAACATCCCTATTCCTTCATTGATCTTAGGTTGAGGTAATGGAGTCCATCGTTCAAGGAATCCCTCCTGGGGGGAATCCTAGTCCTTTCTCTTCTTGGGGAGATATCTATGCTCCGTATATTGCCACATTCTCCCTTCCAAGAATCACAATTGGCCTGCTAGTATGGCTGTTCTCAACCTCTGTCATTCAAAATACCGTGTTTCCTCAGCAATCAAATAAGTAACTAGTTGATACCAAAAGTGACCTTTCACCTTCTACTTCATTTGTTTCTCCCTCCCCTTCTTCCTCTACGCATGGTGAAACTAGTGATACTAAAAACCAAGTGGCTGAGAAGAAGAAGAAAGGGAAAGAGAAGAAGAAGAAGAAGCCGATTAAGCAAGGGGCAACAATGAATCATCTGGTGAAAATCCACACATTAAATCTCCTAAACCTCCTTGTCTAATGTGTAAAGGCAACCATTTTCATCAAGATTGTCCTAGCATTCTGCGAATCTTGAGAGAATGGTCTCCCTTTCCACACCGTTCGGCGTCATCAACCTCTGGTGATCATGTTGACAGCACACCATCAACTAGTGAAAATGAAGTTCCTAGACAGAAAGTAAAGGTCAAAATTCCATGTCAGTTATGTGATGAAGCCATCACCTTCGCCAATGTATTTTTCTAGATGAGGCCAAGAGAATCTTACATAACCATCCTGCTTCACTGCAGCGGCTTCCACTCGGATACAAGAAACTCTTACCAGGTCCATCGCTAGTTGAAAACCCGACTAATGTAACTCAACCATTGGTCAAAGCACCTATCATTGAAAGTAAACCTTCTGATTCCATGCTGGACCAAAGTCAATAGTCCGAGATGGTAGTCGACCCAATCTTGCCTTCAGAAGGTCCACCTTCAGACGATGCAATTTCCAAAGAGAATGAGAACAATACTATCCAAATTCCTTTTATTAATACAGAGTCTGATGAACTTGGGGGAAATCCGCCCATTCCTTTACAACAAGAGGAAAGTTCCCCATTTCAAGAGGTTCATCCAGCCATTTATTCAGTACCCCCTCCAAGAAATCTAGTCATTTCCTTCAATTGGAGTCAACTAGCGAGATCCCGCCTTCCATCTAATGTACCATTCTGAATCATAGTAAAAGTTTACAAAATGATCGTGTCTAGCACTATCATAGATGAAGGGGCTTTAGTGAGTATCATTTCCTCAATCGCTTGGAAAGCGCTTGGTTCACCATCGCTTTTGCCTGAGAATCAAAATTTGTCAAGCTTCAACAAAGGAACTAATCGACTGTTAGGATCCTTTCGAAGTTGCCTATAACTTTGAAAATGAAAATTGTTCACTTGAACATGATGGTACTCAAAGTACCATTAGATTACAATCTACTCCTTGGACGTGACTATGTTTACAACATGGGAGCTATTGTTTCGACACTCTTTTGAGTGATGTGTTTCCCGCATGAAGGCAGAGTGGTGCAACTTATCGACCAACTTTAATTTCTCAGTTCAAATGCAGCTACAAGTCAAACATCATCCCTAAATGGTCTCTTTACGTCAAGAATGTCTCTTCAACCTTCTGTTCATCCACTTAATTACCGAAAGTAGTCCGGTGGATGTAACGAAGCTTAGGGGGCATGCACCCTAGTCTGCTTCGGTAGGCGAACCCAGCTGAAAAAATAGATTTCCTTGTAGGTTATATGATTATTTTGAAACATCATTTCCTTGTAGGATATGGGATCAGTCTGAAATAGTTATCTCCTCGCAAGTTATGTGATTGGAAGCTCACATCATTCACCTTTTTCTATTTCAATGGACAAAGCTAAGGAAGTATTTTGTCTACTCTGCGGATGAAACAATCCTGCTTAAATGTAGGGACTTCCATAAGGTAACCTGGAAATTCTCATTTTCTCAATACCTGGGGGAATGCAAACCTCTTTTATGAAAGTGAAAAGCGACCAATTTCTTTTTTTAGCTTCTTCTCGGGTTAGGTGATTGGTCTAACCACCATTCACCTTTGTCTGCAGTGCGCGGACGAAGCAAAGGAAGTGTTTTGTCTAGGAGGAAGACAAAACTATCCTACCTAACCTCAATAGCTCCTTAGTTATCAATGTAGTTAGCTTTGTAGTTTGGTCATTTCTAGCCTACATAAAAAGGAAATGAGCACATGTTATCGTAGAGTTCAAGCTTAATAAAAAATAAACCTACCAATGAGAGGCATCTTTAAAACGATTGGCATGAGCAATGTTTCTGCAAGGTTCAAGCTCATTAAATAATAAACCTGCCACTGAGAATATGTTAATGCAAGGTTCAATCTCATTAAAAAATAAACCCGCCTTCAGTAAACGACCTCTATGATTGCCATGCTATCAGCCTTTTAAGCCTTGGTTGTGTTCTTACCATCACCTCAATTATTTTGGCCGATTATATGCTTCCACTTGATTGGTTACCCTTTTGAGGAATAGTTGCGACTAGTGATTTTGTGAGCCACCCTCTTTACACTGCAATGTTTAAGAAGTTCCAAACTTACCTGGAACCAGTAGCTACCTCAAAACATCACTCGTTCCTAAAAACGAGTCACTTTTAAGATCTTTTAAGACTCGTTAAATATGAAAATATTACCGAGCTACTGGCATTTCCAGCTTGTTAAAGTAAGGGGAACCGTCATCCCTCCTCTGCATTTTAATATTTTTGGACCTGAGGGATCATTCGAAAAAAATATCAAGCACTTGTCTTTTTCGGCTCACTAAAGTGATCGAAAAGTCATCCCTTTCATATTATTTTATACTTTTCCGAACTTAAGGGATTATGCTACGAAAAAGGATTGTGGAGTTTCCTTTTCATCTGTTTTCAAACTCTCTAAACATGAAAAGGACCGAGTTATCCTTGTCGTTAAACCCATTAAAATAATAGCAAAAAACTTGTCCACCCAGACAAGAACAAGTTTCATTGTCGCTAGGCTCGCTAAAACATAGTGACAAGTTTGCCTGAAGGGAAAATTATAGAACAAGCACATGTTATCCTCCTCAAGCTTGACAAAAATAAAGAAGTATTGATCAGCAATGACTGGGTAAAAAGGGAAGAAAACTTGAAGATCTTGATTGGTAGCAGGTCACTCTTGAAAATGACAGTTTCTCTCCATCACCATGATTGAGTCGGGTTGGGTTATTTCATTCACCGGTTATATCACCATTGGTCCTCCATAGCATCCATTTTTGGGGTTAATGATATTGATCCATCTCAGTGTCGCTGATATGTTCAAGAGAAGTCATTCAGAGAATTCACCACCCAACTAACGCCTCATCCATTGCAATACCTTCACCCTCCATTTTCCATGACTTCCATTCCTAAACCTTGTATCATCAGATTGTTTTCACCTCCAGAAAATCATTTGATTCATTTCGTGTCATAGATTAGGGATACATTAAGGCCCTCCTATGACAGGTCACCTCTTGTCGACATAAGCTCATTATCCAAGAATTTGAATTAGGAACAACCCTTTTAGTACTTTAAAGCTTACATGCCTCAATGGAAAGTTTCTCGCTTCCAGCGACAGGTTTACATTAATGGCCTTCGACCAAAAGATTTTACATGGTGTTCGACATCAGATCATATACTCACACCATGTGAATTGTATATAGTACCTTAAGGGTCATTATCATTATCAATGATTCGTCTTGCGCATGTTAATAGATTACATCATTGGTTGTTAATCAGGCGATGTATTTCTGTGTTTAACTTCAGAACATCTTTTCACAGGGATCGACTTGTACATCAGGCGAACATTGAACGAGTTTGAAGAACACAGATCTAGTTTCATCCATCTGGACTGTGATATATTCAGGAAAATAAAGACACCAAATGTACACAGAAGCTGCACAGATGATCATCCAAGCTAAGGGATGATGACTCCACAAGAATCACCAATCTGCAATAGCAGACGATTATCTGTCCTGTGTACATGAAAATGAATTTATAAAGTTGAGCATGGGAATGCCCACCTCAGCTAGATCATGAAAATAATATGATGATGATGTATTGTATTGTATTTTATATAGGTCACCTTGCAATTCGAATACTTCAGATCCTCATGATAAAGGATTTCACCTGACATCAGAAGATTTAAGACCTCATGCTTTAGGGGGAAACTGTTATAGACATACTTGGGCACTACAACCCCAATCATATATGTAGATACACCAAGGGCTCTTTAACCCCTAAAATGTTGTTTCATACCCTAAAGAATCATGGTCAATTGATTACATCATTTCTGAGAAGTTCTACCTGAAAAACCACTCAGAACTGGCCAAAATTGGACCATACTGACTGCTCCATGGTTAGGGTGCGATGCATCTCACCTGATACACATGGGAAGTGCGATGCATACTGAAAAGACCTTCTGTAGGGTGCGATGAGTGAGAATGGACAAATGACAGAGACAGTTTGCTAAGTGGATGCCCAGGGAATCTTCTAGAAATTTCTCATATGACACTTGCCTCTCTGAATTCGCCTAGCGATGAGTAAGAGATCAAAGAAATCTCCAACTGGAACCAAGAACTATCAGTGGAATGACACTAATCAAAAACCCAGAACTGACTCACACCCTTTGCATCTATAAATGGATCCCTCATATGAGAGCTCTAGAAGCTGGACTTTTGTAATTTGTAAGGAAGTGTTGTTAGTTTTTCTTTGAGAATAGACATTTTATTGTTGGGTGATCATGCTCTTCATGAGGTGAAGAGGGCATTGATGTTGGGAGGATGAGGTTGGATCAAACAGCTGGGTTGTAATCCTCTCTTCTATTTCTACTATTAATAAAGTTCTTTGAGTTTTCATCCATATAATCGTGTATTTATGAATCTTGTTATTTATGAATGCAATTGTATGGTCAATGTATTTCTGATTCTGCATTATTTATGGTATTATAGATCAAGATGCTTTGATGGTTTTTTGTTACTTTGTCTCTACGGGTATTCTCTAAAGCATGACAAGTAGGAGAGGAGTGGCAAGCTCTATCAAGGGAGAGAGGAAACAAGCAAGGAGACAAGAAGAAGATCCAAGTTGGTCCTCTTTGCTTCTCTCTTATCTATCATACGTAAAGGAAATCACAATTTTCTTTGATTGTTTGTTTCTAAGATAGCTACCTGTCTTAGGGGGACTAGCAGATCGAAAAGACACTAGTTTTCCCATAAACACCTTACTCTTATTAGATGCTCAAATCGGTTATGCTATGAGAAGAAATCACGAACAGGAAAAATAAGCTGTGAAAATGAGTGTAGAACATAGGAAATAGTCAAGAATGACTTTTTTTTCACCTCCAATGGCTAACCATAGCCCGATACAGCTCCAACACTCCCTAGGCCTAATGGCTCTCCAAGCTTCTTTGCCAGAAAAACACCTGAGGCTGAGCTCTGTTGGCTCTGAAACCTCTACCATTGGATTTGGAATGCTCAGAATACCAAAAATAAAAATAAAAAATCACTCCAAAAGGATCTCCCTAGTGAAAGTTATGACCTCCTGAAGTTTTGTCTAGTTTCCCTTAAAGAAACTCCACTAAACTTGGCTTAACTGGAGTTAGCCCAGCTAAATTGGCCAACTCCACCGAAAATGGCGTGCTACACCAAATTTGTTAGAACCGTTAGAGGTGGCATTAAATGTTTGCTATCATGGTCACATGGGTCGTTACCTTAACCGTTGTGTTCACAGTTTTATCCGTCGGTTTAAGCCTATGGTTCTGATCCTTGGTCATATGGTTAGGGGTTAGCCCCTTTTCTGCCCAAACCTTACCTTAACAAAATTTATATATGATACGTGACCTAAGGTTGGTAAGAACCAATGTATAAGTGGGCTAGTCGGGCCTCTGGGCCGGTGGCCACCTGATCCAGGGTCGATTCCTGTGAACATACAAATATTTTACCACCATAAACCTGCAAACTTGGGGCCGCGTGGTAGCTTCCAAGCATGTCACGTGTTGGCCCCTGATTGGTCCTCCAAAACAAAATATTCTCATTAATATTTTGGGGAATATTCCATGGAATATTCTAAAGAATATTCCTCGAAATATTATTTTTTAAATTTTTTTAAAATGCAAATTTTACAGTTTATTTGGCATTTTCAAAATGCAATAACTCCTCCATACGATTTCGGATTTGAGTGTTATTCATAGCTACAAGATTGCTTTGACAAGGCCTATCCAAACATTCTAGTTTCAATGAATTCCGAGCAATTGAAAATTTGAGCATTTTTTCCACTTAAGACATGATCACCTGATCAAACCTCCCAAATGGGAAGCTTTTGGACCCCAAAATCTCTTTGATTATCCAAAATGAAGACAACGAGACGGATTCTCCTCTCTTCCAACCTTGAATAAGTGAAATCTTCCTAACTTCATCAAATTGAGCTTCTCATAAAAAGATAAATTTTCCCTTGAATTCATTAACCAACCATTTCCAAGATTGACTGAGTCATGATGAAAATTCTTGAAATTTGCAAAACAACAACTATACTTTGCAGAAAGCATACTATTTCTGCAATAGTCAAACTTCAAAGAAGACTTAAAATAAAGTTTACCTTACCAACTGTTCACATGGCAAATTTTTGCTAAATGAGCCTTGTATTTGTGTTGAATCCTTACCAAGTTTTCTCACCATACCAATATGTCATCCTGAAGCCAACATTGACCTATCATGGAATATGTGCCCTCTTTGCTTCCATGCTTTTCCTTCCTATGGAATTTTGCACCACTTTGCACTGACACTTCGTTCTTTGCACCGATCGACACCAAAGGTATCTTGTGCAACATTTTGTCATCTTCTTTCAAAGATGAACTATTATCAGACTGAAACATATCATCATTTATATCAACAATAATATGAAAATGAAATTGTACAAAATCTTGTTGTTTAACCATCAACAAAGTTATATTTTGACTTGCATTAACTAGCCTTTTCAATTGCCCCGCGTGGACTAAAGAAGATTCTAGCTTCTTCTTATGTGCTCTCGCAATGTACTCTCTTCCATCCTTGAACAGGTGATACTTATTCTCATGGCGATGGAAGATTGCCTTTTCGTCAAATAAATATGGACTACCCAACACAACACTTGTAATGTGAAGCGGTACTACATCCAATTCAACTATGTCAACATAATGAGTTGTCATGGCGAAGCATAAGATGTACTTCTTTGAGACTTGTAAGTTTGCATCCTTGCATATCCACCCAAGTGGATAAGGCTTTGGATGTGGAATTGTCTCAAGTTTCTTCTGTTTGACCACATCTTCTGAGATGAGATTAGCTTGAGACCCACTATCAAAAAGTATGTCTCTCTTTGTGTGGTTTGAAATTACCCTCACATGAAATAGCTCTATCCTCCTCTTTTCATTTTGAGTTTCTTTGTGACAGTTTAATGTGCTAGAACTGGGATTTGTTTCTTGTACAACCTCTTTCCCCTTTATGTTCTTTAATACCATGACAATACTTTTTGTCTCATCACCTGATTCAAACCCTAAGTCTTGTTCAACAGTTGCTACAGTTTTCTCCTTTTCTTTGGTTTTCTTTGGTTTTATATTTCTCTGGTTTCAGCTCCGGATGAAGCTTCCAATGATGGTCTTCATCGTGGCTTGATTTTGAGGCATTCTTGCAAAATAATTTCCCTTTTTCCTTTCTAGAGTTTGCAATCCTTTTTCTTTATTTTCCTTTAAAATCACTACCCTCATTTCCATCAAAAGTGTTTTTCCCTCTAGTCTCTAAATGCGTAGCTTGTACACAAACTTCGTCTAGACTAACAGGAGTGAACATAAGGATAGTATGTTTAAGGTAGTTGTGCAAACCACCTACATATTTCAGCAAAGTGTCTTGACTTTGTAAGTATACCCTTAATAAGAGTGCTCTTCTCCTAAACTCTTGAGTGTATTCTTGAACACTTTGTCCTTTAAGTTGCCTAAAACTTTGCCAATTAATTATAGACTTTTGTAAATGAGCAAGAGGATAAAATTGCTTCTTAATTGTGGAAATAAATTCAACCCATAATAAAGTAAACATACCAATTTTTTGAATTTATCCTTGGTCTTGGCTTCCCACCATACCAATGTTGCTCCATCCATTCTTAAAGAGACTAACTCAATCTTGGTGTCGTCATCATGTAAGTTATAAATCCTTAAATAAACTTCCAACTATCTTATCTAATTTTCAAGTTTCTCTACATTGACTTCACCATTAAACATCGGTAATTCAAATTTAACATCTAGCTTTAAAAATGGACTTTTTCTAGAATATTTAGGCTTGTGAGGTTGATTTACCGAGGTAGAGGATGAAGATGTAGAGGAATAGGATGATGATGGAGATGGTGGATCGCCATTTCCTCCATGTCCTTTCTTTGAATTATCATCACCTTTATTTCCTCCTGAAGAGCCCTCTCCTTTCTGATGTTTAGACCCTTCTCCAAGCAACCTATCATTCCTTTCTTGGTATAATATTCTTACCATCTCAGTCATGTCCAAAAATGATTTTTTGAATACCCGTTCTTCCTCTCTTCGATCCATGTCTTTAGGAACTCCCCCTCCCCTTTTAGACATACTTGAAGCTTCTTTTAAGGCTATTGAAGGTGAATCAAAAGGTGGAGATACTGGCACCCTCACCCTCCTTGGTTGAGGATTATCTTATGCTCTAACCAATTGTTTTTTCCCTCTTTGAAGCTTAATCCTGGTAAGCATTAAAACTTGCAAAACAATAAAAAATATATTTGCACAAAACTAATACTCAAAACTGAGCTCCGATACCAACTGATCTAAAAATGAAACTACTTTTATTTGTTGTGCAAGGTATTCATTTCCATTAAATTATATGTTCAAACTATTACTGATGTCTTGCAATTGAAACAAAGTGTTTTTTGATAAATTTTTGAGTCTTATGTGTGAAGGAGGATTAATTCAATTTACTATTTATCATATCAAATCTAAAACATAGCAAGATAAATTCACATAATATATCATAGCAACTGATACGGTAGTTCACCCTCCTCGGCTACATTTGCCAGGTCCAAGGCTCCTAAACGGGCATGTCCTTACTCTTATTAGATGCTCAAATTGGTTATACAGTGAGAAGAAAGCCTAAACAAGAAAAATAAGTTGTGAAAATGAGTTTAGAAGACAAAAATTTGTCAAGAATCACTTCTATTTCACCTCCAATGGCTAACCATAGCCTAATATAGCTCCAACACTCCCTATGCCCTAATGGCTCTCCAAGCTTCTTCGCTAAAAAAACACTTGAAGATAAGATCTATTGGCTCTAAAGCCTATACCATTGGCTCTGGAATTCTCATAATACCCTAAATAAAATAAAAAACTCACTCCAAAAGGATCTCCCTAGTGAAAGTTATGACCTCTTGAAGTTTTGTCCAGTTTCCCCTAAAGAAACTCCACTAAACTTGGCTTAATTGGAGTTAGTCGTGCTAAATTTGGCTAACTCCACCCACAATGGCACACTCTGCCAAATTTGTCAGAACTGTTAGAGGTGGAATTCAATGTTTACTATCGTGGTCATGTTGAGGAGGTAAATCCCCTCTGCGGACAGAGGCGATCCCTACTAGCCCAGACCGGGTTTAGCAACAATCATACAACGCTACAGCGCAAGTTCCTAATTACAAATTAAAGACCAATAATGAGGGCCTACCTAGATTCCAACGCTAGTTCTTGTAGAAGAGGTGATGCTCCCGTTCCTTTGCTCCGGTAGATCACTATCCCCATGATCCCCGTGAATGGACACCTGCACATACAAGAAACGACACAAAAACAAACATAAAATCCAGCATATGCAACTATATATCAGTCATAAAGGATATAACTCATCATCATCACAAAGAACAATAAGAGTCGAACCATAACCAATAGTCGTCTATTAATAATAAACAAAGAAGAATACAACCATAGTTCTGACGCTAGATTCTCCTTTGGCTGGGTAGTCAGTAGCACATGTCTTGCAAAGCTTGTTGGGAATAGGAACAAGCCTCTCTCTCTTTGGTTATTGGAAAAGAATCTCCTTACTTGGATTTGGCCTTATGGGAATGAAGAAGGCTCTTGCAGCATGAAGCTCTTGGAAACTTGACAAATCTCAATCTCTGGAACTCTGGAACTAGATTGCCAAGGAAAATGGACAAGCTTTTATAGATGGATGAAGGGGAGTTGGGATCATCCATAATAATCATGGGATTGGCTTTATCACCAAGGAAGATTCCATGAGATGTGGAAAACCACTTCCTCTCTATGGAAATCCGAAGCCAAACCACCCAACTCAAGATAGATCCAGTCCAGGAATTTGTTAGGATGAATCTTCCGCCATTTATTTGTTAAAAAACACCACTGATTATGGTTGGCGTGAGTGCGACTTTGTGACAGAGCGCCAACTGGCACGGCCTCTTTGGAGGATTCCCCTCATTGGCGAGAGGGTTGCACTATGGAACTGCGCCAATGGAAAAAGGGTTATTTTTAGGGGTTTTAAGCAGGAGATGTCTTCAGGGAAAATGAAGTTCATGTTCAGGGGAATGCAGTGCAAGTGTTTGCAGGTCATGTCACTTCTCATAGGTCTCAGAATGAGTCCTCCAAGATGCGGGAGAGGGGTAATAGGGATGGTGACAGATTGTTGTCGATTTAAGCCTGTGGTTCTGATCCTTCGTAATATTGTTAGGGGCTAGCCTGTTTTTTGCCCAAACCTTACCTTAAACAAAATTTATATATGATATGTGACCTAAGGTTGGTAAGAACCAATGTATAGGCAGGCCGGTCGGGCCTGTGGGCTGGTGGCCACCCAACCCGGGGTCGATTCCTACGAACATACAAATATTTTATGACCATAAACCTACAAACTTGGGGCCATATGGCAGCCTCTGGGCTTGCCACGTGTCAGCTCCTGATTGGTCCTCCAAAACAAAATATTCCCGCGAATATTCTTTTGAATATTCAATGGAATATTTTGAGGAATATTCCTCAAAATATTCTTTTTTAATTTATTTTTTTTTTAATTCAAATTTGGTAGCTTTTTGGGCATTTTCAAAATGCGATAACTCCTCCATACGATCTTGGATTTGAGTTTCGTTCGTGGCTACAGGATCATTTTGACAAGGCCTATCCAGAAATTCGTGTTTCAACCAATTCTGAGCAATTCCAAATTTGAGCATTTTTTCCACGTAGGACATGATCACCTGATCATTTTCATAAATTCTAGAGTGGCGAAAAATTTTCAAAGATCTTTCTCTTAACTTCTAAATTAATTTCTACCCCCTGCTCGCCTTAGTTTTTTTCCTACGTCAAGTCATGAACAGTCACCATAACGGTCACTTTCCATCTACCCTGCATGGTCTCTTCTTCAATAATGCAGCTCCCCTCACGCTTTTGCTGACACTGTGACAATCCTCCATTCTGCGCAGTACCCCAACTGCGCAACTCTACAACCCTGGCATTCTAGTTTATGGTCTCGTGCCTCCTTTGAGCTGCCTAGAGTGATAAGACTATGCTTCGTCCATATAGTCAGCTGGATGGATCCCCAGTGTATGGCTTCAATCATCTACCATTCAACTTCCCTAGGAATGGATCACCATTCAACTTCACTAAGTGAACTACTCCACCATCGGTAATCTCCTTGATGACATAGTGCCCTAGCCAATGCATCCAAAATTTTCCAGGAAATTTATGAATCTTGTTGTCATATAATAACACTAAATCATTTACCTTGAAGGTGCACAGTTTGATGTGTTGATTGTGCCATGCCTTTCTGCGTTCCTTTTAAACTTGCTAATGGAATCTAGCGAGAAACCTATCCTCTTCTAGTTCTTTTAGCTGCATGAGCCTTTCTTCCATGGCTTCGTGATCCACCATTCCTTTGAATTTTGCTATGCACAAACTAGGTACAATGTATTCCATTGGCATCACATCTTCAACACCATAAACCAACCTAAAAGGCATTTGTCCAGTTAACTTCTTACAAGTTATTATGTAAGCCCATAGCACCACGGGTATGCACAAATCCCAATCATTTCTTTTTGCATTGCAAACCTTCATCAGTGTGCTCTCTAATATCTTATTAAATGCTTCTACTGATCCATTACCATGTGGGTGATATGGCATACTCTTCTGATGGTAAACCTGAAATTCCTCTATCAACACGTTGATCATTTCATTAAGAAAATGAGTACTACAAACGCTCATTAAAATTTTTGAATAGCCAAACCTTGTTAGTACGTACTCAAAGATGAATTTTAGTGTTTTTGTGCTTCTACATTCCTTTAAAGGTTGTGCCTCCACCCATTTGGTTAAACACTCAGTCGACGATTGATGTACCATGTACTTGTCTTCTTCCTTGGAGACTGAATTGGTCCCACAAATTCAATCACCAATTTCTCGAAAGGTTGTAACAATATCTATGGATTCAAAGGCAGCTCATCTCTCCATGATGGTCTGCTAGTCCTTTGGCATGCATCGAATGCCCTACAATATTCTTTTGAATCCTTATGCATTGTCAGCACCACAATCCAGCACGTAGAATCTTCTGCACTGTTGCTTTTCTCGCATGATGTCCTCCCACAACTCCTCCATGAGCCTTAGTGAGGATTTTGTTTCATTCAAATTCTAGCACATAACATCATAGTATTTCATCTGATCCCATTTTATACAAGTGCCCTGTAATGACAGAAAAGTCTCTCTGCACACCACAAATTCCTTCTTTTGTTGTCTAATATGTCCTTTTGGATCTGTTCCCATCATTAGGAAGTGTATAATATCTTCAAATTGACTATCCACAATACGCACTACAAAGAGCTACGCGTCATGTAGTCCTTCCTCCAAATTAATAGGCTCCTCTCATGTTTCAATGCGCGACAAATGATCCAATCTATCATTCAATCATCCTAGTTTCAAAATAACTTCAAAATCATATTCTTGAAATAACAGGCTTGTTCACCAAGTACTTCAATTCAGAATGGTCTGTATATGTCCGCCTAGAAAGTAGTGCCAGAACTTTTGGAGCACGTATACCATAGCCATATCTTCGCGCTCTCCCATTGAATAATTCTTCTCAACTTTAAATAGATTTTTAATTTCAAACGCTATAGGATGATCCAATTCTCTCTCGTCAACCTATGCCAGTACTACTCCTAGTGCAATACATGACATGTCGACATGCACATGAGATTCCTTCTTCTAATCTGGGAAGACAAGGATCGACATGGTGACCATTTTCTTTTTGAGAACATCTAAGCTCCTCTCACATTCTTCATTCCAGTAGAATGTAGCATCCTTCTTTAACAGTTTCTCCATC
>APFE031355266.1:0-11539 GCA_000404065.3 Pinus taeda | reverse complement strand
GACAAAATCCACCATTAGCCAATCCCAGTGCAGAAGAGCAAAGGGCAACTGAAGAACGAAATTATGCACCTGAAATTTCAGAGGAGAAGGAAGATCATTCTGACAATGTAGTAGAACAACAGACACCAAAGAGACAGAGAATGGAATTACAAGGAGAATTCCGGAAAATCAAACCTCCACATTTTGATGGAGAACAAGAGGAAGCGGCAGAGGCTTGGTTAATTAACATTAACAAGTATTTTCAGCTGTATGAGTATGATCAGAATTTGAAGGCGCGGCTGGCCATCTTTCAGCTACAGGGCAAAGCAACCTTGTGGTGGGAAGAAATCAAAATTTTAAAAGGAGTAAATGAGCGGAACATAACCTGGGAAAAGTTTCAAAAGTACTTCAAGGAGAGATATCTAACTGAGCGTTTCTATGATGAGAAGGCACGGGAGTTCCATGATTTATGTCTGGGACAGCAGTCCATGGGCGAGTTCATTAACCGCTTCACCTCCCTGCTTCGTTATGTACCATATATCAAGGAGGAGAAGGCCAAGGTGCAGAGATTTGTGAGCAGTCTACCAGCCTACATAAGAGAGCGTATTGAGTTTGATAATCCCAGAACAATGGATGAGGCGATTCGTAAGGCAAGAATCTGTTACCAGCAAAACAAGCAGAAAGGAGACACTTCAAATAAAAGATGGAATGAAAGAAAAAGCAACAGAATTGCTGGTAATAGCAAAGGAAGTCATGGTAATGGCAGCAAGGTTACTGGTAAGGGACAGATTGGCAGAAACGTAGCAAAGAGTACCTTTCGGACTAAGCCAAGTGAGAGCAGAATCAGTGAACCACCTGCCAGGTCAGATCTTGAAGGGATGACTAGACCTCCAGTCTAATGTTGGGGTTGTGGAGGCCCACACTACGTGAAGAATTGCCCTCAGCGTAAAGGAGTGGATCAAATATCTCAGATCCAAGAGGCATCAACGGTGGGAGAAGTGGCGCGCAGCATGCCAAGGATCAACGCAGCCCTGGAGGACCGTCAAGCGGAATACCAGCCGAGCATGGTGGAATTTGAAGGTAAAATTTCCAATTTTTCTATAGCTGTTCTTATTGACCCAGGAGCTACCTTAAGTTATGTTAGCCCAAAAGTAGTAGAACAGTGTAAGCTGTCTTCTGAAAAGTTCAAGAACCCATGGCTGGTACAACTGGCCACAGGAGCTAAAAGAATAGTCTTAGCCAAAATTAATAACTGTCCTTTCAGCATAGCTGGACAGTCAATTACAGCAGACCTGAATGTGCTTCCATTGGGGTCCTATGACATCTTGATTGGTATGGATTGGCTGGAAAAGCATTGGTCGTTGGTGAACTGCAAGACCAAAACCATTTATTACAAGGATGACTTGGGACAGCAGCAAGAATTACAGGGAATTAAACACCCTGTACAGATCCGGCCTATCACTGCCTCTCAGCTAGCTAAGTGTCTAAGGAAAAAGTGTCAAATTTACGCTATTCAAGTTGGTTATGCAAACCAGAAAGACAAAGTATCTGCAATAGACAGCATTCCGATAGTGCAGGAATTTGTGGATGTCTTTCCTGAAGAGGTACCAGGACTGCCTCCGAAAAGGGACATAGATTTTACTATAGAGTTAATACCTGGGGCAGCTCCGGTGTCACGAGCGCCGTACCGGATGAGCGTACCCGAGTTGACAGAATTAAAAATGCAACTGCAAGAGTTGCTGGACAAGAATTATATCCACCCTAGCGTGTCACCGTGGGGAGCTCCAGTACTATTTGTCAAAAAGAAAGATGGAACCCTCCGTATGTGTATAGACTATCGTCAGCTGAACAAGCTCACGATCAAGAATAAGTACCCCCTGCCTCGGATAGACGAACTCTTCGATCAAGTGAAGGGAGCAAAGGTATTTTCCAAGATCGATTTGCGATCTGGTTATCATCAGATCAGAATTAAGGAAGAAGACATTGCCAAAACCGCTTTCAGAACATGCTACGGGCATTACGAATTTGTGGTGCTGCCTTTTGGCTTGACCAACGCACCCGCTACCTTTATGTGTTTAATGAACTGTGTGTTTCACAGGTTTTTGGACAAATTTGTGCTGATATTCATAGACGACATTCTGATATATTCTCGTTCCCATGAGGAACACAAAGAACACCTCCGGATGGTGTTGCAAACCCTTCGGGAACATCAGCTGTATGCCAAATTTAGTAAGTGTGACTTTTTCAAGGAGGAAATCCAATATTTGGGCCATGTGATTACCAAAGAAGGAATAGCTGTAGATCCGGAGAAAATAAAGACGATTATGGAATGGCCCATACCCAAGGATGTAGCCGATATCAGATCCTTTATGGGACTAGCTGGCTATTACCGAAGATTTGTGGAAGGGTTCTCAAGGATAGCTTACCCTATCACTTCGTTGCAGAAAAAAGGAAAAGTATTTAAGTGGACAGCGGAATGTCAGCAGAGTTTTGATCGACTGAAGCATTTACTCACCACTGCACCCATCTTGAGTATAGCCGATCCTAATAAGGATTACGTTGTGTGTATTGATGCAAGTAAAGAGGGTGTGGGAGGAGTATTAATGCAGGAAGGGAAAGTAATTGCGTATGAGTCGAGAAAATTAAAAGAGCATGAGCAAAAGTACTCTGCGTACGACCTAGAATTAACAGCTGTTATTCATGCGCTAAAAATGTGGCGCCATTACCTCTTGGGAAGGAAATTTCTGTTGTTAACAGATCACCACAACTTGACTAATTATTTCAGTCAACCTACTTTGAATGCAAGACAAGGTCGTTGGGCAGATTTCCTAAGCGGATTTGATTTCGAGATCAAGCACTTAAAGGGCAAGGAGAACCGGGTGGCTGATGCATTGAGTCGAAAGGTGCAGAGTTTGTGCGAACTTTCAGTCAACAAGTGGCGAAATTCTCTGTTTGAACAGATTAAAGCAGCAGCAAATCAGGATGCTGAATACCAACAGATAAAACATCAGGTACAACAATCAGATAATGAAAGTTTGCAGCAAGGTTATACATTGGACAATGCTGGTATGCTGTACTTTAATAAGAAATTATATGTACCTAATTCAAATAACCTTAAGAACCTGATTCTGGATGAGTTCCATACTAGCCACTATACTGGCCATCCAGGATACCAAAAGATGGTCACTGCACTAAGGAAAGATTACTTCTGGCCTAGAATGAAGAAGCAAGTGATTGAGTACTTGGCCAGGTGCTTAGAGTGTCAGCAGATTAAGGCAGAACATCAGCATCCGGCCGGGCTGTTACAACCTTTGCCAATTCCAGAATGGAAATGGGAAACCATTTCCATGGATTTTATAACTGGTTTGCCTCAAACAAGGAAGAACCATGATTCCATCATGGTAGTGGTGGATAAATTGAGTAAAGCGGCACACTTCATACCCGTGCATTCCACTTATAAAGCGGTACAAATTGCTCACCTTTTTATGCAAAATGTGTTCAGATTGCATGGACTACCAAAGGTAATCATTTCAGATCGGGATGTAAAATTCACATCCACCTTTTGGAGGACGTTGTTCGCTGAGTTGGGAACTCAGCTAAACTTTAGCACTGCATATCATCCGCAGACTGATGGTCAAACCGAGCGGGTGAATCAAGTGTTGGAAGATATGTTGAGGGCGTATGTGATGACGAAACCAACCCAATGGGAAGAATATTTGCATCTAGTGGAATTCGCATATAACAATGGATATCATACCTCGACACAACTAAGCCCTTTTGAGGTTCTGTATGGGTGAAAATGCCGCACACCCTCAAGTTGGGGTGGGCCTGAGGATAAGCTAAGTTTGGGTCTGGAAATGCTTAAAGAGATGGAGGATATGGTGAAAAAGGTGCGTGCCAATTTGAAGGATGCACAGGATCAGCAGAAAAGTTTTGCAGACAGAAAAAGAAGGTTAAGGAATATCAGATTGGTGACCACGTGTTTGTAAGGATCCAAGCCAGAAGGAGCACATTGCAATGGAGTGGATGCGCAAAGCTGGCTCCTCGGTACTTTGGTACTTTCCAAATCTTGGCTAGAGTGGGGCCGGTGGCTTACCAACTCGCCTTGCCGAGCCACATTAGAATTCACAGTGTGTTCCACGTCTCTGTCCTAAAGAAATATGTATATGACCCTAAACATGTGATTAAATGGCAAGATGTTCGGGTAAGAAATTTAGTCCAATGTTTTGGAACAGGCAGATACGCTTAATGGAAACTGATTAAATTATTGATTGTCTGCAGGTCGAACCGGAAGGCGAGGTTCTGGTCGAACCACAGAGCATTCTCGACCAGAGAGAAGTGCGGTTGCGGAAATGGGTTATTACCCAAATTAAAGTGCTGTGGTAGCACTACGGGCCTGAGGAGGCTACATGGGAAGACGAGGAAATTATGAGGAAAGTTTACCCGGACTTGTTTAATGGGAATAGACATCGGGACGATGTCCAATCCCAGGGGGGGAAGATGTGATGACCCCGTAAAAACATGTAATTATGAAAGTTACTATGGTAAGAAACTTATGTGAATTATTAATTACTGTGTTAAATGATATTATTTATTTTATGAATGGAAGATATTTTAAAATGCTGGCAGTCTCCTAAAGGAGAATTTCTAAAAAAAAGAAACAGTTATAAAAACTGAAAAGGAACTAACCCTTCAGCCAGGAAAAGTCCTGGGAAGGGGAAAAATCCCTGGTCTGTGAGGACAGAGGGGAGAGAGAACTGAAGAAAGAAAAAGAAAAAGAAAAGAAGGGTTAAGTCTGGTGAGGACCAAATAACCCTAGCACAATTGTGCAATAGACCTGTTGAGGGCTGCAGGCCTGCAGGACTGCTCGGGGGGAGAACCCAACATAGCGTTGGATCTCATGGCTGGGAGGATAAGAGAAAATCTTTAAATTGCAGGTGAACTTCTGGAGTTATAACTACTGGTGTCTAATAGACCAGGTATGTGTTATTCCTCTGAATTAAATTACTGTTTTGGTATGCTTGGTGTCTATATGGAAGGTATGACTGCACCTGAATATCTGTTAAGGATTAGATGGGACAACATGTATATAATATCATTGCAAGTGTTTAAAAGTGCCTGAGACTGGCTAATCAAACACTAGGATCTATCTGTTATATTATTTGCATAATAATTATAAAGAAAACTAGCATGATCACTGTGTAAGAATAATGCCTGATATCTGTAAAGATAACTGTACAGAGGGAAAGCCAGACACCTGAAGAACAATGATGCATGATAGTTATCTAAGAACATTGCAAGTGCATATAAAAGTCTGATACGAGTAACTGTTAAAGAAAGATTTATGTTAACCGCGTGAAGGGGATACATGTAGTGTATCAGAATAAAGCTCAAACCATATTGAAAATTGAAACATAGTAACAGTACTTAGAACTTGAGGGTTCATATCAATATACAGAACATGCGAGAGCGTAAGGTATTTTACAGTAAACCATAAGCAGGGTTCTGTACAAAACTAGCATTATAAGAGTATAGAAACTTGATAAATAACACCTAACAACCCTTTTCTAATACTTTTGGGGCATGCCGTGAGCCTGTGGAAACGGTTCGTGGTATGGATGAATCCCTCAACCGTTTCCAAAACTGAAACCCTCGACCATCTCAAGAGGAGACCCTCGGCCGTTCCAATATGGAACCCTTGACTGTATTTAAAGCTTGAAACGAAATAAATATATTAAACAGGGACAAGTCAAACTAAAGTTGTTTAACATAAAACACATATCAACGTATCATGGCGTTACAGAACCGCCGTAGAGACGGCCATACAGTCGCTATTTCCATACAAACCCTGATAAACTATAACATAAATTATAGAGACGAAACCCTCGAAAGATTTACGTCTTAGCCTGTTAATAGAGAAACAAAGTATCCATAACGAAACGAGCGGTAAATATAGAACATTGGAATGGAAAAGACTTGCAATATTACATTTAAAAGATCGAACCATTGGAGCATATATATATATGTGCAATGAACAAACTGTAGGCGCAGAAACTCGAATGGAATCATGCATAACATATTGTGCAGGCATACGAAAAAGTTAACCATATATTAATAGTGGATAAATAGCCCGGATGAGTGCCACAAAAGTCTGTACATTAAATACTCCGAGAACCAGAGTCTAATATGAACTCAGGGCATTCAAAATGGCACATTCCCAAACAACAGAAGCCATGGTCTATCTCGTTAGGGTCCGGCGAGGGGAGCCGTGAATCCCTGAATATAAATATACAAATGATAACAAATAATACAACAAAGACTGTAACCAGAGAAGGCGCAGGTACCGGCATGGGAAAGCCGACCTCGCATCTCAGCTAAGGTTCCGCCGAAGGTGGAAACCTTGAGCCACACATTGAAGAATGCCGTGAGGAAACCCCTTTCAGGCCGAAGGAAACATATAGAAATCTACCTGTTACTTCCGCCTTTTATATTAACCTAACTACTGTATTGTATGCGAAGGGTTCAGTACCTGGAATGTTCCGGCAATGTCATTCCAATCCACTCCTGAGTGGTAAGGGTTTGAAGCGCGCCCTGTACACGAAGATTCAATGGAATTAAACATGAATGTATTAACCCAACCGGTAAACCCAAGAATGCACAGTATTATACCTAATGAAATATACAGTCGAAGCTATGGTTGCAGTGACAGATACCTGTGCTAGCTTGCCGCAACCTGGCATAGTTTGCAGGGTTAGAACTGCCATTTGGGAGCGAGGGCTCGGCCTTCCTCCAAGTGCAAATGAACCCACGAAGAACAACTCGGTGGGCTTTATGAGGCCGATAAAACCTAAAACGATATTGACCCTCAGATCAAAGGAGAGAATCCTCACCGTCCCTTGCATATCAGTTGGCGCGCGAACCCGGCAGACTTTCCAAAGTTTCACATGGTCTCTGTCCGGCGGATTGACACCTGGCCAGAGTAGGTAAGGCCATTTAGTTTCCCGACCACACTTGGCATGGAAACAGATCGGAAAGCAACCGATGGCCTTTTTCCATTGACCTCATTTGAATGGTGAGAATCGTTAAGGATTCGAATCCATAAGTCTTATGATAACACCAAGCTCGGTGATTAATAATCATATGGAAACATCATAGTGGCACGGTTAGTGCTTAATAATTACAAGTAAATATATATCTTGTTATGGTTATTAGGATCGAGTTTATAAGGTCCACGTGACAATAAGTTTACCACCATATAAATTTTTTTTTTTATTTGCTGTGGAGTGTGACAATGTGGTATCAGATCAGAGGTTTCAAAACTGTGGCCTCTGGAGCAGTAAGATCCAGCTGCATGGATTTATCATATAGTATATGTATGAGGAAGAATTAAATTTCGCTAATTGATTTCTGTTTATTAATTAGGAAACAGATTCAGGAACAGCAAGTGATAACAGTCAACAGTAAAGATGGAGGGAATGCAGGGAGCAGATGGCGTTCCTCGAGAAAATCCAGAGCTGTGGATACAGCTCGGTGCAGAGACACGCAGTACCAATCTGGCGATACTGCAAACTGTTCAAGAATTGAAAGATGAAATGACACGTCTGCGAGAAGACAACGCGCGATTGACAGTGGAACAGGAAAGAATATTGAAGAGAGTGTCGGAAAGACAAAATCCACCATTAGCCAATCCCAGTGCGAAACAGCAAAGGGCAACTGAAGAACGAAATTATGCACCTGAAATTTCAGAGGAGAAGGAAGATCATTCTGACAATGTAGTAGAACAGCAGACGCCAAAGAGACAGAGAATGGAATTACAAGGAGAATTCCGGAAAATCAAACCTCCACATTTTGATGGAGAACAAGAGGAAGCGGCAGAGGCTTGGTTAATTAACATTAACAAGTATTTTCAGCTATATGAGTATGATCAGAATTTGAAGGCGCGGCTGGCCATCTTTCAGCTACAGGGCAAAGCAACCTTGTGGTGGGAAGAAATCAAAATTGTAAAAGGAGTAAATGAGCATAACATAACCTGGGAAAAGTTTCAAAAGTACTTCAAGGAGAGATATCTAACTGAGCGTTTCTATGATGAGAAGGCACGGGAGTTCCATGATTTACGTCTGGGACAGCAGTCCATGGACGAGTTCATTAACCGCTTCACCTCCCTACTTCGTTATGTACCATATATCAAGGAGGAGAAGGACAAGGTGCAGAGATTTGTGAGCAGTCTACCAGCCTACATAAGAGAGCGTATTGAGTTTGATAATCCCAGAACAATGGATGAGGCGATTCGTAAGGCAAGAATCTGTTACCAGCAAAACAAGCAGAAAGGAGACACTTCAAATAAAAGATGGAATGAAAGAAAAAGCAACAGAATTGCTGGTAATAGCAAAGGAAGTCGTGGTAATGGCAGCAAGGTTACTGGTAAGGGACAGATTGGCAGAAACGTAGCAAAGAGTACCTTTCGGACTAAGCCAAGTGAGAGCAGAATCAGTGAACCACCTGCCAGGTCAGATCTTGAAGGGATGACCAGACCTCCAGTCCAATGTTGGGGTTGTGGAGGCCCACACTACGTGAAGAATTGCCCTCAGCGTAAAGGAGTGGATCAAATATCTCAGATCCAAGAGGCATCAACGGTGGGAGAAGTGGCGCGCAGCATGCCAAGGATCAACGCAGCCCTGGAGGACCGTCAAGCAGAATACCAGCCGAGCATGGTGGAATTTGAAGGTAAAATTTCCAATTTTTCTATAGCTGTTCTTATTGACCCAGGAGCTACCTTAAGTTATGTTAGCCCAAAAGTAGTAGAACAGTGTAAGCTGTCTTTTGAAAAGTTCAAGAACACATGGCTGGTACGGCCACAGGAGCTAAAAGAAGAGTCTTAGCCAAAATTAATAACTGTCCTTTCAGCATAGCTGGACAGTCAATTACAGCAGACCTGAATGTGCTTCCATTGGGGTCCTATGACATCCTGATTGGTATGGATTGGCTGGAAAAGCATTGGTCGTTGGTGAACTGCAAGACCAAAACCATTTATTACAAGGATGACTTGGGACAGCAGCAAGAATTATAGGGAATTAAACACCCTGTACAGATCCGGCCTATCACTGCCTCTCAGCTAGCTAAGTGTCTAAGGAAAAAGTGTCAAATTTACGCTATTCAAGTTGGTTATGCAAACCAGAAAGACAAAGTATCTGCAATAGACAGCATTCCGATAGTGCAGGAATTTGTGGATGTCTTTCCTGAAGAGGTACCAGGACTGCCTCCGAAAAGGGACATAGATTTTACTATAGAGTTAATACCTGGGGCAGCCCCGGTGTCACGAGCGCCGTACCGGATGAGCGTACCCGATTTGACAGAATTAAAAATGCAACTGCAAGAGTTGCTGGACAAGAATTATATCCGCCCCAGTGTGTCACCGTGGGGAGCTCCAGTACTATTTGTCAAAAAGAAAGATGGAACCCTCCGTATGTGTATAGACTATCGTCAGCTGAACAAGCTCACGATCAAGAATAAGTACCCCTTGCCTCGGATAGACGAACTCTTCGATCAAGTGAAGGGAGCAAAGGTATTTTCCAAGATCTATTTGCGATCTGGTATCATCAGATCAGAATTAAGGAAGAAGACATTGCCAAAACCGCTTTCAGAACACGCTACGGGCATTACAAATTTGTGGTGCTGCCTTTTGGCTTGACCAACGCACCCGCTACCTTTATGTGTTTAATGAACAGCGTGTTTCACAGGTTTTTGGACAAATTTGTGCTGATATTCATAGACGACATTCTGATATATTCTCGTTCCCATGAGGAACATAAAGAACACCTCCGGATGGTGTTGCAAACCCTTCGGGAACATCAGCTGTATGCCAAATTTAGTAAGTGTGACTTTTTCAAGGAGGAAATCCAATATTTAGGCCATGTGATTACCAAAGAAGGAATAGCTGTAGATCCGGAGAAAATAAAGACGATTATGGAATGGCCCATACCCAAGGATGTAGCCGATATCAGATCCTTTATGGGACTAGCTGGCTATTACCGAAGATTTGTGGAAGGGTTCTCAAGGATAGCTTACCCTATCACTTCGTTGCAGAAAAAAGGAAAAGTATTTAAGTGGACAGCGGAATGTCAGCAGAGTTTTGATCGACTGAAGCATTTACTCACCACTGCACCCATCTTGAGTATAGCCGATCCTAATAAGGATTACGTTGTGTGTATTGATGCAAGTAAAGAGGGTGTGGGAGGAGTATTAATGCAGGAAGGGAAAGTAATTGCGTATGAGTCGAGAAAATTAAAAGAGCATGAGCAAAAGTACTCTGCGTACGACCTAGAATTAATAGCTGTTATTCATGCGCTAAAAATGTGGCGCCATTACCTCTTGGGAAGGAAATTTCTGTTGTTAACAGATCACCACAGCTTGACTAATTATTTCAGTCAACCTACTTTGAATGCAAGACAAGGTCGTTGGGCAAATTTCCTAAGAGGATTTGATTTCGAGATCAAGCACTTAAAGAGCAAGGAGAACCGGGTGGCTGATGCATTGAGTCGAAAGGTGCAGTGTTTGTGCGAACTTTCAGTCAGCAAGTGGCGAAATTCTCTGTTTGAACAGATTAAAGCAGCAGCAAATCAGGATGCTGAATACCAACAGATAAAACAGCAGGTACAACAATCAGATAATGAAAGTTTGCAGCAAGGTTATACATTGGACAATGCTGGTATGCTGTACTTTAATAAGAAATTATATGTACCTAATTCAAATAACCTTAAGAACCTGATTCTGGATGAGTTCCATACCAGCCACTATACTGGCCATCTAGGACACCAAAAGATGGTCACTGCACTAAGGAAAGATTACTTCTGGCCTAGAATGAAGAAGCAAGTGATTGAGTACTTGGCCAGGTGCTTAGAGTGTCAGCAGATTAAGGCAGAACATCAGCATCTGGTCGGGCTGTTACAACCTTTGCCAATTCCAGAATGGAAATGGGAAACCATTTCCATGGATTTTATAACTGGTTTGCCTCAAACAAGGAAGAACCATGATTCCATCATGGTAGTGGTGGATAAATTGAGTAAAGCGGCACACTTCATACCCGTGAATTCCACTTATAAAGCGGTACAAATTGCTCACCTTTTTATGCAAAATGTGTTCAGATTGCATGGACTACCAAAGGTAATCATTTCAGATCGGGATGTAAAATTCACATCCACCTTTTGGAGGACGTTGTTCGTTGAGTTGGGAACTCAGCTAAACTTTAGCACTGCATATCATCCGCAGACCGATGGTCAAACCGAGCGGGTGAATCAAGTGTTGGAAGATATGTTGAGGGCGTATGTGATGACGAAACCAACCCAATGGGAAGAATATTTGGATCTAGTGGAATTCGCATATAACAATGGATATCATACCTCGACACAACTAAGCCCTTTTGAGGTTCTGTATGGGCGAAAATGCCGCACACCCTCAAGTTGGGTGGGCCTGAGGATAAGCTGAGTTTGGGTCCGGAAATGCTTAAAGAGATGGAGGATATGGTGAAAAAGGTGCGTGCCAATTTGAAGGCTGCACAGGATCG
>APFE031355260.1:0-17811 GCA_000404065.3 Pinus taeda | reverse complement strand
AAAGTAGCGCACAACTATTTCACACTCCTCGACACTTCCAAGTTCAGTATCACTGTGATCTTCGTGGGGTCTACCATCAGTCCTTGTCTACAAACCACATGCCCCAACAAGTTCCCAAAAGGAACACATAACAGACACTTCTTGAGATTAAGCATGATATGGTATCTTTTACAAGTATCTAGCATCAAGTGCAAGCTCGCTACATAGCGCTTAACCAGCCCAAATATAGTCCAGTCATAAAAATATACCTCTAGGAACTTATGAATAAATTCCTTGAATGTCGCAACAGCCACATGCGAGAAGATTGCAGGCACATTCCTCAATCCAAACAACATTACAGTGTATTGAAAACAACCCCACTAAGTTGCGAAGGTTGTCTCGCTCCTATCATTCGACTTGATCTTGATTTGGTGGTACCCAAAGAACCCATTAGTGAAGGAATATGCTTCTTGGCCACCTACATTTTCCAACACTTCATGCATGAACGAAGTTAGGAAAGGATCATGCACACAAGTGTCATTTAGTTTTCTAAGATCCACGCATATCCTTATCTCATCCTTCTACTTCTTCTCTTGCACCACCATTGGGCTTACCCAATCGAACTCTTCCACAAGCTCAATGATGCCTGCTGATAGCATTTTTTCTAGCTCTAAGCAGACCTTCTCCTTGTATTTCAGATTTAGGTGGTAAGGCCTCTGCTTAACTGGCTTCGCGTCGGGTTTTAATGTGATATTCATCATTCCTAGAGCTCCGATTATTCCTTTCAGATCTATAAACTTGGTAGGGAATAAGTCCTGATATTCAGGGAGTAATTTAGTGACCTTATCCACCATTGCGTCATTCGAGTAGTCTCCCATCTTCACAAATTTGGGTTCTGCCTCCATACCAATGTTCACATGTTTTGTTTTCACCGTCATGGTTATATCAGGGTTCTCAATCTGCGGTCGTTGAACCTTGTGGTGGCCTTTTGTTTTTGGAATGTTAATCTTCCATGGATCCTCATCCTCTTCTTCAGCAATTACATTATAACCTTCCACCTCGCGACTCAACTGAGTAGCCCATTCAGGCTGAATCAAGTGGAAAGGATCGTGTGGTATCCTAAATATGGCTGCTTTGACCTCTTGTAGCACTTCATCAATACTGTCAAACCCATCCTCTAAACTAAATGTCATCATGAACCATTCACGTAGGTTATCCCATTCACCTAACCCATGGCAAAGCTTTGTTTTTATATACCAATTCATTGCGATAACATTCAGGGTATGACAAAATAGGTGCACCCCCTTAGGTTGGGGCTTTTCTCCATAAGGTTGCATCCATTTTGCTATATGTGTGCACAGATAATTTTTTGCATCATACTTGTCTATCAGTCACATCTTATGTTTTCCAAATTGTGTTCTCATCATCCTCATACATTCGTGCCAATCATCAAAGATTCCCTTGTCCATGCCCCACCATCTTGCGGGAGTAGTACGCAGAACCCAGTCTAAGGCCTAAAAGCATTGATTTTCTGGCACCTCCCTTTCAAATGCATACAAAAAGATATTTACCTCATTTAGACCATCATAAATAGGTGGATTTCTTACCTCTTATGACACACAAAGCAGTGACCAGGTCATCATGTTGCAATTTAGTGTAGTTACTTAATGTAATTGATTCTTCCAGCATTCTATTTCTTCGTCAGAGTCCGAAGTGCAGGAACTCTTGTGATCGCATGTAATCCATCCATCCATGGTGAGATTCACCTAATAGTTGTCTCACGTTGTTATCTTATAGATGCAGTCTAGATCATCATCACTCTCATAATTGTAGACTGGTTCCATATAACACGATCCTTCAGCAGGATCTAGGGGTATTATTACATGCAGTGATTTCTTCTCAAAGATCGTCTTTTGCTTCTTCAAATTGATTACCCCGTTCATATCAGTAGCCTAGTCAATTCCCAGGAGTGTAGGGTAGGATTGCTATCATCCAAAATCTCTATTACTTCAAGATCCACCAGCGCGCTCCCTCCCTCAATATCCATGGTCACCCCCTGTAGCTGCGCCATGGGAATAATTTTCTACTAATTCGCCATCCTTAGCTGAATCGAAGACCATTGTAGTGCAGGTCTCCCCATTCTCTCCCAAGTCTTCTTTGGCAGGAAATTCACATCTGACCCTAGGTCCAAAATGACTTGATCCATTTCATACTCTCCTAGTTGTGCGGTCAATCTCATCTCCCGCCCTATCCTCGTTTTATGCTTGCCAATTTTCCATAGTACACGCAACTCACCTGGCGTGGTCCCAGAACATCTATTGATGAGTTCTTGTAACCTTTTCACAGCCTTACTGTCACGCAGTAACTTCATACAAGTCTCCAAGAAAGTTGTGAGCATAGAAGGGTCCATCTCTGGCTTAGGCTTATCCTTACTTCCTGAGGTAGAGGACTTAGCAAAGCTCTTATTAGCTTCCATGAAGGCTTCACGAGTGCACTCCAATTCGAATTCATCCTCTTTTGTTGGGACTTTGTGAACCCATGTACTGTCTTCTGGCTGTTTCCCCTTGTCATCTCCCGTCGTGATTCCACTCTGGAGCACTATATTTATGTTCGGATCTTCCTCGCATGGCTCATACCTCATCATCCATAGGTTCTAAGTTGGTGGAGGTGGTAGCGCCCCTTTGTGACATATCTTATCTAACAGCATAGGACAATATTCTATTTCATGATCAAACAGTGTGAAATACTTGCACGACGGACGTGTTGGATTAGTGCAACCACAGGCATAGTGTCCTAGTCCCCTGCAATTGTAGCAAATCAACTATCCTCGACCTCTACCAGTTCCTCCTCGGCCTCAGCCTCGTTTGCACCCCTGAAATACTATCCAAGCCATCCCTGCATTCTAGTCAAGGGTCTGTGTTTCGGCCTGAACTTTGTAGGTGGGAGTTCTATCCATCATCAATTCGTAGCTCCTATAAGTATGCTCATCATGTCCTACCAACCTAAAAAGGTTGCAAAACAACTGTTGCAGTGCTTGTACATACTTCTGTAGCAAGTGATAGTTATCAGTGGCATGTTTTCTGGCTACCTAACAGATAGTGCACCATAATGTAGGCCTCGTGCTAGGTCCTACTTGAGCCTTTGTCCTTAAACGCATCGGTCCTCCTCCTACAATGTAGTTTTCAAAGACCAGGCAATGGCCTTTGTCATGACCCTGACTCTTTCATTTAAAGCACGATACCTTCTCGCGTATCTCTGTCTGAACCGTCCTGTCCTGCTTCAAGATTTGCATCTCAAGGCACAGATTCTTCACTTGCGCATGGATCTGTTGGACTCCTAGATTAGGATCCTGCATCAGAGTCTCATGTAGTCTCATGGAAATCTCCAAGGCATTTTCCTAAGTTTTTATCTTCTATTGTGACAACGCACTCCTTAAGTGTGGTAGTAGCAAAGCCACAAACCACTCGTGATGTTGTCCATCTGTCAAGTTCATGTTGGCTTTGTGGATCATACATTTCAGCCTCTGATCTAGTTCCCAAGGCATCTCACCTGGTTGCATCATGATCTCTTTGAATTCCACAATCGACTGCACTTCTAATTTAGGCCTCCTAAATTCCCTATTTAGTGCTACTTGGATGTCTTCTACTCCAACATTAGGCTTATCGATAGAGTAATTAATATACCAAGTAAGCGCGCGATCTTGCAGAGCGCTAATGATGTCGCTTTCTTTATATGATCATCTGTAACAGCTTTATGTTTCCATATAGCCTTCACAACAAACCAAAATTGGTTCGAGTCCTCATTTCCCAAGCCCTTGAACAAAAGAAATTTAACTGTATTTGCCATATTGAACCGCGGTGGAGGTGGAGGTGGTACGGGTGAAGTTGGAGGCGATGGCGGTGATGTCAAAATTGGTGTGGGAAAGGTGGTATTTGCAGGAATCCTTATCTTATTAACTGAATAGCGCTTCGCAGAGAAACCTTTGTTATCACTTCTTCATCCCTTCATGGAGGTGAAATCAAGGGGCTATACTCTAGACCCTTACTTGCTTCATTCCTATAATTTTTTCCACTTTGTATAGTCCCAAACATCAAGATAGTTGCATGACCCATGTTTCACTAAACAACATTTTAATCCAAGTATTCAAAGATTTTGCGTACTTACCTCACGGTCCTTCGAAAAAGCTTCACTATAGCTGATTGAGTTGTCGACCATGAATTCAATCACAAATCCTCCGATGATGTAATCGGGCCAATGATCGATAGTGCAAGCGATCTTATCCTCTAATGGTTCCAACCTGTGCACTAGCTCTAGGGTCCACACAATAGGACCTTCAAGTTTCCACCTTCCTTGGCTATCTACTAGCTTCGTGATCCACTTGTATAGCTCAATAGGGGAAGAGCAGAAAAATATCTCGTGTATCTCTATATATAGGTACTGGTCTAACCATTGTTCATTTGTCAGTCGTGGGTTTTTGTTCTCTTGTGCCATGAATTCGTGGATTTTTCTATCCAACCAATCTCTGATCTCCTTCTTAGATGGATTCCAGTGATACGACATCACAAATCTCACATGCAGATTCCAGTCTCGGCAATAGAACCATTTGTTGGCTTGAGGGGGCCTGACCCAGGTTCAGCATTAATTAGCCAAACAAATTCCTAGACTACTGGCCCTTTTAGCATTAGCTAGTGGAGTGCGTACCGAAGTCTCACCCGAAGCAGTATGGGAGGATGTTGGAACCAAGTTTCCACACCATGAATTGGGCCACCATCCTATCTAATAACCTAGCCACCATCATTACTGAATATTGACAAAAGAGAGCTTCCTCTCCAAAGAACCTTACCCTATTCTATTTTATTGCCCATGTTATGGACGCCATCTGTTCTGCACTACGTTTCTGACCATGGGTTGGAAATGGACCTTATAGGACCCTCACCCTATCCATCTCAGTCATAAGCAAATATGGGAATCCCATTATATACCTCATTTCTATAAAATATTTCATTCTGTTATTTTTCCCCTGCATCAAATAATTTTCAATAAGAAAGGCCCTAGGTTTTCCCAAGAAGCCGCAACAGAACTTCTAACTATCAGAAAATATTTTATTGAAGAATGATTCACCTACATTATGGTTTTTGGTAGCATAGACAACCCACATGTCCTTCCTTTGTATGTTTCTGATAAATTGTTAGTAAGGGAAATCGCTCACCAGACTGTGGGAAAAGGCATAACTAAAATCCTCAAAGAAAACAGGAAATTATTAGGGCCCTCTTTTCCTATCAAGTGCAGTTCTTTTGCTTTAGAAAATTTTAATCATGCCATTAAGGAGTTAGTAAACATGGAAGCTCTTAGGCTTCATACATTGCCAAAAGGAAATTTGATCTAGACAAGGTAGCACATAACATCATTGTTGTGGTAAAGCTCAGTCGTACAACCATGAGGATAACGATTTTGAAGACCTGTTATAGTCGTCTCAGTCCTTCGAACAAGCAATCGAGTGGGATAATGTGAACATGAGTCCTAAAATTTTTGAAATATTTCAGGAATTGAGAAATGAAAGGCTCGAAGTAATCCCAATGCACTTGTTGAAGATCGAAGATAATCCTACACCAAGTGTGACTGTTAGAAGTGAAGGACCTAGTTCTCGAATAGATTCTCGGGTAAATACTAAGAAAACACCAGATATAGGAAGGCCCAAGACACAGATAATACAACAAAGTCCAACAAGAAGTCAGTTGAGAAATAGGTTATGAGCACCCCACCTAAAGAAATCATTTCAAAGTTCAAAGGCAGCAGTTTAGAGCAAGAGTGAGATCGGTTTAATCAGAAAATGAAAGACACTCACAAAATGATAGATACCCAAGAGACAATGGAGTGTCAAACTCCTATACATATTTAGGAGAATACAGAGTCCAAGTCTATGGACGAGTAGTCCAAATCCATAGATGAGCAGTCCAAGACTATGGATGAGTAGGCGACAACTTCCCAGCATACTGAGATTACCCATACTCTTCCCACATCAGAGATCATCTTGAAAGTGACCGAAATCCCTCCACTTGATGTGTTCTAAAGCCCATTCCACAAGGTTGTAGTAAGGAGATAGAGGAAAATGAAAAGGGTAGAAACACCTGAACTCCCACTTGGAAGCGAGCCAATGGTCATAGTTTGGAGGGACATTCCTTTCAACCCAGCTAAGAACTTGACTATATTCTCACAGTCCACAGGAGCATATGCAACGAAAACCATGGACAAAGCTACTGAAGTCTCTACTTTGTTGAGAGAAAAGGAGGAGAGGATTTCACAGCTCGAGTAGCAACTCGAAACAGAGAAAGCAAGTGTGAACATGCAAGAAATTTAGTAGCTTTCCCAATTCCAATAGAGTATGGAGGTCCTGAAAATAATCCACAAAGCCAATATATTAGTTAAAAACATGAAACTCCAATAATTATAGCAAGCCACAGAAAGATATAATGATGTTCCTACTACTGAGGAGTTCGTTAAAGAGGTGTTGGAACTAAATTCCCTCCTCATGAAACAACAAGAGCACTTCTACCAAAAGATGTCACACATTATTACTTATCTGATCACTAGCAACCAGCTAACAAATAAGGTGATCAACCAAAGAACCGAGTTTACTGATCTGAACACTAGAATCTCAGAGTTCATCGATTGGTAGGAAACAGAAGACGAAAGGAAATCTAATCTGCCTAAAATAAAAGAGACACACAAATACATTCTTTCCACAGATTTGGAGACAAGAATCAAGCAAGTTGAGCTAGCAGTAGCAAGGGTATCTTGGGTGTCGAAGAATATAATCAAGGCAGTGAACCAGACTATGTTTGTCACCAACCTGCTAAAGGAAGGAAGTCTACAAGAAATTCCCAATTTAGGTGATTTGTGTAAAAGCTGGCATGAAAAGGCAGAGATTCAAAGGGAAGCAATCAAAAAATTGACCAAGACCAACTAGGAGTCATATTGGCGATACCTCATGAAGCTGCACAACCAGAACATGACCCTTAATTGCTCACTTCATTCGACTCAGCGGATGCTGCCACCTCTCACCGATGAAATTTTCGAAGGATAACTTGGGACACATTTTAGGGCACCTCCTCAACTCAAATCAATGACCGATATATGTGATTTGAAGGACAAGCTAGTAGTCAGAAAATCATCATATTAGTTTTGCTCATCAAACCGCTATTTATCTTTAAAGTTAGTTGACTAGTTAGGAAGAAGGTTGTTTGAAACCTCCTCAAATTTTTGTATAATCTATTTTTGCACATTAGTTAGAATAGTATTTATACCCTTCTCATGAATTTAGAGAAGAGTCCATAATTTTATCAAAAAGTTTTGCAAAGAATGCACTTTTGTAATTTTGTGAATGTTGTTGTAAAATTATGGAACATGATTGTTTCTTTTAGATATCAGACTACTTTCCTTTGTTGATGCACTATTGTGTTCTTGGGAGATAATTTGATTTTAAGAAAGGATTTGATCCATGTCATTAGTTAAATGAGTAGAAATTCACACATATGATACTACTATCTTGTATGATTGATTCTATTTTTTTTTTTTATGTGAGATTTGTTCTTTCTGTGAAGCGTTAATTGCACTATTGTATGATGCCTAGCTGAAGTTGTTAATTTTCATATATATAATTCATCATATATGCGATATATTTTATAAACTTCTTTGACTAACTATTCAGTCAAAGAAATCATCTTTTTTTATGCGTGATTAATCTTTATTATCACATGTTAAGCAGATATCTTTGTAGATCACATACCACATAGAAATACTCAGGTTTATATTAGAATAAGTTAGTTAGAGATTTTCATAATAGAAGAGGTCATTTAGGTTATCATTCTTATATTTAAATCACTAATGAACCACCCACTCTCATCTTAGGACCCGCACTGGTAAACTAGTCCCATTATCCCCAATTGGAGCCACCACTTTAAATGGAAAAGGAGTTGTCTTAAGGTCCAAACCAGGTGGTTATTCCCCATGTTGGGGCAGAAGAAATCTAAGGCCTTCAACATTTGGCCCTAGAAGGAGGGCCATCTAACTATGAATGGCATATAAACCTAAATATCAATCAAAAAACATTCATAAGAGCCAAAACCCCTCCACAACTTCTACACCTTCTAGATCTCATTCAAAATCTCTTGATCAGAAATATGAAGTTATAGAAACATCTCCCTCATCTCCTGAATTAGTAAGACAACCAACTTCCCCATATTACACTCCTGAGTCTCTCGAAGTCCATTCTTTCATACATAAATAGGAACAGATATCCATTTATGCTGAGAAGCCACAGAGGCCTGAAGTTTCTGATGAAAGTGTTACTTCCTTTTTACAGCAAATTGGTTTATTAACTAGATTACAAAGTGAAAGGCTTGGAGTAACCCCTGCCAAGTTCCCCATCCCTCCACGATGTAGGAAAGTTACCTCACCAATATCTAAATTAGGTACCAATGAGATCACATCACCTTTCCATCCATTCACTTCCCCATTCACTTCTACTCAATCCACAACTTCTCAACTATCCACTCCTTCAATTAGCACTACCACTCGTCGTACTAATCCAGTAGTAAGTTCTTCACCACCTATACCTATTCTAGACCAACCTTTCCATCTTCTCAGACTCCAACTGGTGTTGTCCTAGTTGCAAATCCAAATGCACTCCCAGTAAACCTAGAAAATGGCTACCCAAGTACAATCCCCACGATGGTCTTTGAGCCAAAGAACATCTAAATAGCTTTATGTTGGCCATGAATCTTAATGGAGTTGCACATAAAGATGTTGTAATCAGACTGTTCCCTTATACCTTCCAAGGATCTCTTGGATCTTGGTATTTTTCCATTCCAGCTGGTTCAATTAGGAACTGGGATACTTTTCAAGAAGTATTTCTTGCAAAATTTGGTGATGATAAGGCCATAGCATCCTTATATCAATGATATTTCTAATTTAAAAGCTAACTTAGATGAAAGGATCAAAGACTTCAACTCTAGATTTAACAAGTTGCTAAATAAAATCCCAGCGGCCTCAAAACCTATTGTAGATCTACAAATAGAATGGTACATATCGTCTCTTCCCTCTAATATTGCAATTTTCGTAGATAGATCCAATAAGGCTACCCTTGTAGAAAACATGAAAAAAGCCTTGTATGTAAAAATAAGGATTATAGCTTTGGAAAAGAAATCACAAATAGACAAGAGGAAGTCAAAGAAAGTAACATTAAAGCATGATTCTACAAAGAAAGATTCAAAGATGATTTCTAATGAAATGGTCGAAATCAAGAAGCAAGTCGCAAAATCCTCTTCTCCCAAGAAACCTTTTCGCTTGTTTAAAAGGAATCCTTCTTCTGCATCACAACCCCCGAACACCATTTCAAATGCCAAGTCTGATCAAGAAGCAGAAGAAGACTCACTAGCTGAAGAGGAATCTGAAACGGAAGAAAAAGTTGGATTAAATGGAATGTGGAATTTCATACTCCCAAATGTGGAAGAGGCACAAGCTATGCCAATGAATACAAGAAGTAAAAACTCTCTCTGACATGTCTATCACAAATTAGAAGCAAAAAATTGATGTTCCTGTAAAGGAGAAAATAGTAAGCAAGAAATCTAAGACTAGTCAAACCAATCCTATTCCTCCAGATCCTCCATATGCTTCCAAAACATTGGTAATAGATATAGTGGAATGCAACATAGTCGAGGATATGAAAAATACTAGAGAAAACATTTCATTGCATGAATTCACTAAATCTCAAGCAACAACAAAACGTTTTATTAAGAGAATTAAGAGCAGTTCCCGTATCCCCTCTACCATCTGTTGTAGTTGCTCAAGCTGCCTACAATATGGGAAAACCTCCATCATCTTCCAACAAATTAGATCCTTTAGATTTAGTCCTAATAGATGATAGATCTATTTCTCATATTCCTCCATTTTTGCTCACTTAAAAAATTTTGAACAGGAATGTTCATAACTCTCTTGTTGATTCAAGAGCCTCTTCAAATATTATGCCAAGAGCTGTGTGCACCAAATTGAATATTACACCTCAAAAATTTGCGGTACACATATTTCAACTAGACACGGCAAAAGTAGAGGTACTTGGAGAAATAACATCAATTTCAATTAGGATTTCATCTAATCCAAAATTTTCGCAAATAATTGATATTTTAGTGGTTGATATGCCTGAATTTTATGGTTCGATCCTAAGTAGGGATTGGTCTGAAACGTTGCATGGTTACTTTGCAACTAATTGGTCTCACATGTGGCTACCACATAATGGTAAACCAAACCAAATTAGGGTCGAATGAGAAACGTTCATGAAATATACAGTCACTGACCTTGAGAGAAGCAATGAACCTATTGACTTCACCAATAACATCATTGGAAACTACTTGGCTGAGTCATTTTTGGGATCCTTTAATGCTCAGAGGTGTCCCTTTCCAAATAATGTTGTAGTGTCTCAAATAGAAAAAATTTCACAAACATATGCTTCCAAGTTTGTAAATTTAGTAGATAAAATTTCAAATAATTCTTTGTTCTGGACTCTCTATTTTGATGGTTCCAAATCTAAAGACAGTGCAGGTGCATGATGCATTTTGATCAATCAACAAGGAGTGAAAACCATCTTAGCCTGGAGACTTGAATTTTAGTGCACCAATAATGTCGTTGAATATGAAGCATTGATCCAAGGATTGTACAAAGCCATTGGCCTTAATGTCAAATATCTGAAAGTCTATGGTGATTCTGAAATAATTGTGAAGTGGGTAAGAAATACAATTCATTGTGTCTCTGGGAACCTTAAACATTATCAAACATTAGCCCAAAATCTGACTTCTCACTTCTCTGCTTTTAACATTTCTTCAGTTCCTAGACTGCAAAACACAGGTGCTTACTTACTTGCTAATGTGACATCCAAGCTTATACCCTCAGAAGATTTCAGTCCAAACATATTTTCAATAGAGTTAATATTTAGTCCATCTATTCCCAATAATGTAACAAATTGGAGAGTATTCAATAATGGTTTGGATATAGTAAATTTCCTTACATCAGAAGGGTCCTATGAGCAACAAATCATGGATGAACAAGAGCATGATCTACAAATTAAAAATATAGATTTGAGGGTTCTGTGAGCTGTATTTTGTAAGGTGATATTTTCTAGAGCTATTGTATTTATGTTTTCTGGGAATCTCTGGAAAATATCACCATACAAAATTAAAAATAATCAGAGTCAAAACCCAATCCCGAAGTCTGTAGTTAAGATGGAATATCTCTATGATCTAAAGGATAGACTTAAGAAAGTTACTAACTCCAAAACTCAAAGTTCTACTTTGAGATTTGAAGTAGTAAACTTAGGGTCAACCGAAAAACCTAAAAAAGTCAACCTTGGTCTTGGCCCACCATCAAAAGAAAGAATATCATTTATTAGGTTGTTGAAAATATACAAAGGTGTCTTTTCCTGGGACTACACAAATCTCAAAACCTATGATACCTCTATGATTCAACATACCATACCTATCACTTCAAATGAAAATCTAGTTCTACAGAAGCCTCGCAAAATTCACCCAAACCTTGAGAGTTGTTAGCTTGAGGGGGCCTGATCCAGGTTCAACATTAATTAGCCAACAAATCCCTACACTACTGGCCCTTTCAGCATCATCCCATGGAGAGCGGACTAAAGTCTCACCCAAAGTAGTATGGGGGGTTGTTGGAACCAAGTTTCCACACCTTGAGATGGTTTTGATGTCGTTTGATTTCTTCTATCCCCGCCTTCATGCAGGTGGTTTCGCTCTAGGGCTTGCGAGAAAAATCCTATATTCCAGTCCTCAATACCTTCACGAAAGTATATAATCGACCTTCGCACAACCCTAACCTGTGGCTCAGGTATTTTGATGCTGCTATGGCAGCATTTTGTGCAGATTCTTAAATTATCCTAAGTGATTTGCTTATCTTGCCAAATACTTAAAGTTATCACTGTGTAAGCAGAGATTCGTAATTGCATTCAATTATTCAATGTAATTGCATTCATTCGCACATCATATAAGAACAATAAAGGAAATTCATACATAATATATCCAAACCCATCAACAGAACAAAGATAGAAATTATAGAATAACTCCATTTATTAATATCTCCAAAGTGTTATAGACTATGTCCACCCTACGCACACAGCTGTAGGGGTTCGTGCACTCAACTGCAGACTTCTACACTAGGCCTCTTCGTACGCAGATGAAGAGCCTCTATCTAAGCTATTACCCATGACTTAGACTTCTTCTTTAGAGTTATCACTCTATTACATGATCTGCCATTCTATTGGTCCATGCCTAAACTACTTAGATCTTAGCTCTTTTTATACAATCCCATGGTCTGCGGACCATGGGTAGGTCTCTTACAGCTGACTTTACTTTACAAAATTAAGGGCAGAATACACTTTTAGACACCTAACACCTTCACGCTCCGCGACCACAAAATGTGGAATCTTTACAATTATATTACAAAAGTTGACTTAACATGGGCTTTTAGCCCCAAAACTGCCCTTAGGGGATCTCACTCCCAACAAGCCCCCAACACAAAAATTGTGACTAGCCCTCAAGTCACTTGGTAGGCATGGAGATCTTTACACAAATCCCATCGAGCTCGACCCTGATGACGACAACTTCGGCCATGCATTGAGCTGCTACCTACTTTGCATCTTCAACTTTTTTCTCGGTTACTGCACCTACGCTGTCAGCCTAAAGTTGTTGTTGCATCACTTGCAAAGTCGCAATCTTACCTTAAATGTTTCTTATGAATGCATAAGCTTCCTCTAGCTAGGGCATTAGTCATGCCTTTAGAATTGATTCCTTGTACAGCCTTGCGTCCCCCTGTTCCTCCAGCTACTTCTCTTCCTGTAGCTTAGCTAACCTCTATGTCAGCGTGACATTTCGTGTTGTGCCCTTAACTTCATCATAGCACTGTTGGAGTTCATGCACTTCCATCTCCATCCTTTGGATGTTTGGGTCCTCCTACAAGCTGGTCAGGATCTCGAATGATTGTTCGAACAACTATGTGTAGTCTGCTAGTGCAATCTCCACCACCACGACTGCTTCTATGATAGCGGTCGCATGTTTTTCCTTTACCTTTGGTAGTGTTAAAGGATGGGCCCTCAACTAGAGCTCTATAATATGTATATTCAGCTCCAACTGAACCCACACCATCTCTATCCGAGTGTCACACACCCCTGTGGCCAATTTGCAGATACAGAGCTTGATTGGCTCCTCCTTCGGAATGGCCAACTCTAGGACCATTCTGGATGCCTCCTCCATGAACTGTATGATCTTCTTGCTCTGTTTGGTCACCTTAGCCTTAGTTCTGATGGCAACATTCCTCTATAGGGCCATCTTCTCATTGCTTCTATTTTGTTCACTAATCACCTGGAGCGCTTTATGCTCACAGGCCCTTAGCTTTGCAATTACTCCATCCTACAAGAGGTGGAGTTCTTCACACAGAAGCGCTGCCAGGTTTAGTCCAACTCTCTTCAAGGTGTTGAAAATGGGCCTGTTGCGATGCGCAGGTCTGCAACTCCTACAGCCCAATTTGGATGGGCCCTAGGATGATCTACTGTTGCTTTTCAAATTTTTGTAGGGCCTCCATGGTGACATCTCTCACTGTGTCACTGATGTCATATAAGTCACCCTCTATCAATGTGATAGGGTCCTGTGAAGTCTTCGTTTCCTTCAATTTATTTCTAGACACCCCCTTCTCTAGCTCTCTTAGGTGCTTAATGCAGGAAGATGTCTCCTAAGGGTCCATGTCATGCTGCTCTATGTCCTCCTCTTCAGTCTCAGGTGAAGGCAATCGCACACCTTTGTTAGAGCCCTGCTCTATGCCACCTATCTATTTTCCTCCTTGTTCCACCTGGGCCTTCTCAATGACCTCCTTTTTCTCCTTTCAACCAGCTACGCCATCTTTAGGTTGCCCTCTTCCTTCTTCTTCTTTGTGGTGGACTTGCTTCCACCCACTGCCAAGTCCATGGTAGTGCACCACTCCACCAGCCATTTATCAATCATCGCATCAATGGTATCATCTATGACTAGGTACGACAAATTGTACCAGTTCTGTGCAGGGTCCTTCTGCGCCCTCATTGATATATGATGGAAATCAGCTTTAAACTCGGCATAGCTCTGTAGGTTAGCATATACCATGGGCGACAATTGTGCTTGCTATTTATAGCCATACTTATATTCATTTCCATCAAGATCTAGAAGATCTTGCTGTCCCAAACTAGCTCCACGTCCTTGGTCTCCCACAACGAAGCATACTTCATTTCTTCAGGAAGGTCTGGCACGACCAAGGGGAATTGGCTCTCCTCTGGTAGCTCCCACACTACCAGCATGATTGATAGCAAGAGCCATGTGAAGTGGAAGGTCTTTCTTTTCTCTTGTGCTTCGCTATAGTTCACCAAGAACTCTCCGCGAAGGTAGTTGGACCAATTGAACTGGACTCGTCCTGCACACTCCTATGCGAGTGCGACAACAGGAACTGACACCTCATTGGCACATCACTTCCGCATCACCTTCCTTGCAATTATCTATGTTACCACCTTCATAGCGGGGTCATAGATGCTGGAGATAGCATACCCATGCAACTTCTTTACCAGGTTGAACTTCTCTTTCATTGATTCTGTGAGCACCTGCTCGCCACCCTTGCCGCCAAATACCATAACTAGATTTTCACCTGTATAAGGCAGTTGTGTTATTCTATGAATCAACATATTAGTGATATCTATTAGCTCCTCTAGCCACAAACACCCATCATGCACCAAGCACAACAGCTGCTTAATGACCAAAACTATCACGGGGGTGTGGTTATAGTGCAGAAATCAGAGCAGGTTGAGTAATCCTACCTTCTCTACTCCTCTGAGCCACTTCCACAACTCCAATGCATAAATCCCCATATTCGTGTCTATGGTGTGGTGCATCAGCTGTTCGGTCACTAGGTGCGAGAACTTCTTGTGGTCTGCCAAGTCCCAGACTTCAAGCTTCAATATCTGCACCCCTACAAAATGCAAACCATCAAAAGTGATTTCATTCGGTAGTAGAGGGGTTTGAAGGGGAGTCTTACTTTCATCAATGTCCTCTGGGACCTTGGACTTAGGCTTGCGCGGAGGAACATACTCTAGCAACCATGTAATAGGGTCTTCACTCTAGGCTTCAACCTCCTATATTTCCAGTCCCACATCCTCATCATCCATGGGGATGTATTCAATATCGTCCTCCTCTGCTTCTAGATTTATAGCCTTTCCTTTTTCCTAGGCAATGGGCTTTAGTGGGTTTCGTCTTGGCAATGCGCGCACCGATATGGCAGGCTACTTGCCATTCTTTTCTTTCATGGTTTCCTTGGTTGGGGTTGGCTTCAGTCTCGATGTTCTCAGGGATTTTGGGACCTTCCCTAATACTTCGGCCACTTCTGGGGTAGCTACTTCGGCCTCTTTCTCCATTTCTTGCACCAACTCCTCTACTATTTGTTGTGTATTGAACTTCTGGGGGCGCTGACATGATATTCTACAATAATTCCTACGTGTCCACCGGCAAAGTCACAAGTACCCCAGAAACTACCAGAATCTCATATTTCTCATGATTCATATGTGCTTGAGAGATCAACTTCTGAATACTCAAAATGCCAAGTGTTTTTCGCTAGATAGCCACTTGTAGTTTATAGGGAAATTTGAATTCAAATCCGACTGTTCCCCCCAAAATTGGTTCATCAATGTCAGATTGGCAACAAGTTTTTATGGATCTAAGCCATAAATTTCACCTTAAATGTCGGTCTCCTGCTCCATTTGGCGTTACTTCTGTCATCTTTTCATGAACAGTGAATTTAATGGTCACTTTCTGGTCGATCTACATGATTTCACCCTAGGTAGTGTAGCTCCCTCCACATTATCGCAAGCCTAGTGACACGTCCTTTCTTCGTACCATCTTCCAATTGCACATCTCCCCAACCCAGGCAGTGTAGTTTATAGTCTCGTGCCTCCTTTCAGCTGCCTAGAGCACTAAGACTGTGCTACTTTCATTTAGTCACATGGCCATACCACCAGTATATGGCTTCAAGCCACTGCCATTCACCTTTCTTGGGAGGGTTCTCCATTTAATTTGACCAACTATACTGCTCCTCCATCAGTACTCTCCTTAATAACATAAGGCCCTAACCAATACATCTTGAATTTCCCTCGAAATGTATCAAACTTACTATCATATAACAAAATCAAGTCATTTAACTTAAATGTGTGCAGCTTGATGTGTCGATCATGCCATGCCTTTTCGCGTTGCTTTTGGACCTGCTGTTCAAATCCAGCCAAAAATCTTTCTTCTTTGAGCTCATCCAACTGTGCGAGCCTCTCCTACAGAGCTCCACAATCCATCATACCTGTGAGCACTGCTATGCGCAAACTAGGCATGATGTATTCCATAGGCACTACTGCTTCCACACCATAGACAAGCCTAAAAGGGGTTTGTCCAGTCAACTTCTTGCATGTCATTCGATACGCCCACAGTACTATAGGTATGCGTAGGTCCCAATCACTTCATTGAGCATTGCAAACCTTGGTCAGCCTATTTTCGAGCACTTTTTTAAACACCTCCACTGTCACGTTAGCCTGTACATGATAAGGTGTGCTCTTGTGGTGATATACCTAAAATTCCTCCATTAGTGCACTAATCGTCTCATTCACGAAGTGCATACCATGATCACTTAGCAAGATCTTCGAACATCCAAATTGCATCAATACATGCTCAAATAGGAACTTTGTGGCAGTCGTGTCGGTGCAATCCTTCACTGGCTGCACTTCTACCCAACGAGTCAAACACTCTATCACAGTGATAATGTACCTTGCTCCTATCTTTCCCTATGGCTGAATAGGTCCTACAAAATCTATCGCCCACTTCTCGAAGGGTTGCAACGTCATTTGCGGATTCAAAGGAATTTCATCCCTCCGTGATGGCCTGCCCATTCTTTGACATACATCATAGGCCTTCCAATATGCTTTTGAATCCTGATGAAGGGTTGGCTACCACAACCGTGCGCATAGGATCTTCTCCACAGTTGCTCTCCCTACATAATTTCCTCCCACGCTACCCCCATGAGTTTCGACAAGGATGCTGCTTCTTTTGAACTCACGTACATACCATCGCAATATCTCATCAATCCCCATCTTCTATAGATGCCCAGCAATGGCTGATAAATTGACCATGCACACCACTAATTCCTTCCTTTGCTAGACAGCGTATCCTTCCAGTGTAGCTCATGTTGTTAAGAAGTGTATTATATCCTCAAAATCACCATCTGTGACATGCACTACAAATAGTTGTGCAACAAGCAATCCTTCTTCCAAGTTAGTAAGTTCCTCCCCTATTTTGATTCGTGACAAATGGTCTGGTCCCACATTCAATCATCTAGGCTTCTTAATAACTTCAAAATCGTACTCGTAGAACAATAAGAACCATATACAGATTCTCCTCCCCAACACAGGCTTATTGACCAGGTACTTTAGCACGGAGTGATCCGTATACATCTTAAAATGGCCTCCTAGCAAGTAATGCCTATATTTCTGGAGCGCATACACCATAGCTAGCCCCTCATGCTCAGTGGTGGAATAGTTCTTCTCTGCTTTGGATAATCTACAGCTTACGAATGTTATAGGATGGTCCAATCCTTCTCGACCAGCCTGTGTTAGTACTACTTCCAGTGCTTTACATGACACATCAACATGCATGTGAAACTCTGTTTTCCAGTCCTGGAAGACTAGAATCGGCACGGTAACCATCTATTCTTTCAATATAA
>APFE031355259.1:37676-50397 GCA_000404065.3 Pinus taeda | reverse complement strand
AAGTATTATGGTCCGTACAAGGTGTTGCAAAAGATTGGTACTATGGCATACAAATTAGAGCTTCCTGTAGCTTCTCGATTGCACCCAGTTTTGCATGTTTCATGTTTAAAGAAGGTTATAGGCAATAAGCTACTAGTTCAAACAATATTTCTAGAACTTGACGAGGAAGGAAAAATTATATTGGAACCAGAAGCAGTCACAGAAGCAAGAACTCGACAGCTACGAAATCGATCAATTTTAGAGTATCTTATCAAGTGGAAGAACTTATCTGCTTAAGATTCCACATGGGAGGATGAGAATTTTATACAGAAGTATCCAGAACTACTCAAGGGTTGAAGACAACACTTTTTTTGAAGGAGAGGGGCATTTGTGTCCCTATAATACTAGTGATTACCCCATTACTATTGTAGCCGTACCCCTTATTAATATTGTTTTGCCCCTATTGCCCCCATATTGTTATTACTGTGCCCCATAGAATCCCTCTATTGTTATTTTTGTGGCTTTATATTATTATTGTTAGGTCGGCTGGGTTATATTGTGACTTCTTAGGCTCCTATATATAGAAAGGAGGTTTTGTCATTTGTATCATCTAAGAATTGTTCATTTATGTAATGTAAAGGAGGTTGCCCCCTCGAAGACACTGAATTCTAAGGCGTTGATCTATCTTTTCTATCTTTTCTTGAGCTAGTTCATAACACAATGTGTAATACAAATATATTTTCTTTATTTACAGGTGTACCACAAGTATGACTACTGTTAGTTTATTTAACATAGTGGTTGATAGTAGTTTTCCAACACCCCCCATTAATCACAAACACTGATGTTCACTATACCCAACCACTCTCTTAGATGGAAAAAAATTTCACATGCCAATGTCTTTGTGAAGATGTGTGCAAATTGTTCCTATGATCTGCAATGCTACAAAACAATTTCCCCATTATTAATTAGTTGTCTAATGAAATGATATCTAGTGTGCTTGCTCCTCTTGTGAAAAACAAAATTCTTTGATAGAGCAATTGCAAAATTGTTCTCACTATAAATAGTTGTTATTACTTATTTTTCATGGTATAAATCCATTAACATTCTTCTCATCCAAACTTCTTGACACCTTACTGATGTTGCTGTGACATACTCAACTTCTGTTGTCGACAGTGACATTATCAGCTACTTCTTGGACTCGATCTTTTCAAGTAGGACTAATTCAAGTAAAATATTGAGGTGTCAGTATAGGCAATGCCACTCAACTCCTATTTCATATTCCACCTATTCAATTTCCACCTAAATAGGTCGATGGGTGTGCTTGCAGTAGCATTGAGTAGAGATCTCTACCCTTTGTTAGGGGTGAGAGACACTCTAATAATTAACAAAGGAAACCCTTTACCTATTGCATCCCCTTTGATGTGACATTTTAGATGGTATTCGATGCCAAGACTACTAGCAGGAACCAAGGAGAGGATCACATGTAGAAGGGATAATTTAATAGAAAAAAGTATATCTAATGATGATAAGAGATGAGGAACTAAGGATTGGGGATTGGTTGATTGAGACAGGCATGGACATATTAGTAGGGCTAGAAAGAAAATACTTGGGAGGAAACCAAAATTAGACAAGTGTAGGAGAGAAGAGAGAATAAATTCCCTCAATGGACCAAAGCTATTGATAGAGGTGGCCAACAAAAGTAGTAAAAATCGTAAACAACATCGAGGAATCATATGAATTAGGGAGAAAAAGTCATAAAACTATAAAGAAAAAATTGAAGGCTAAATAGAAGACCTATCGAAGTGGAAGTCATATGAAGCTTATTAGAGCCATGAAATACAATAATTATTCCCACAATGCACCATGAACATGGATATATACCAGCTTCCCTTGTGGAGAATGAAATATCTTCGTTTTTTGAAAGCGAGCCTTTGCATGGAATAAAAAAGAAGCATGGGAAGGGCATCCAACATTGAACATTCAATGGCCACCAACCTTCATGGGTTAATTCCTTAGATATGCCAAATATCCACTAGAGCTAATCCATTGAATCTATACTAGAACTTTAATCAAATTCCATCAAATCATCATAATTATGCATGGTTTACCATGCAAGAGGTATGAATGTAGCATATTAGACTTGGAGAGGATGCATTTCCATGTCCATGCTCATGAATGCATCGTGGGATGACAACAAACATCCCTCCACATATATTTCATCAAGAACCCCATATGGGGAAGAGAATTCCTTCTAATCTATATCTAAACACTGTTGTTTTAGGGAAACTAGGGAATGACTATGAGGGTTGGCCAAGAATGGGAGATTGAGAATAACATTCTTTGTTGGCTAAATGATCAACAATTTTGTTACCAAAATGATGGAGATGAAATGAAATAAACTTTGGAATTAGATGAAAGAGAGTGTCTATCTATTCCATGTAACCTTTAAGGTGCCAATTGTGACACATATTGCATGAGGACATTCCATGAAGAATTTTCGAGAGCCTAATGATTACTAGTGAAGAGTCCCCTTCCACTTAAAATTACCAAGAAACCTTAGGTATAGGCTATCTAGATACCTTCTTCTAATGTTTGGAGAAATTTTAATCATTTTATTACTATTGTGGCCAATGAGGCCATAGAAGAGGATGATAATTGTGCCATACTAGTCCCAAAGAACCCCTACAAATCTACAATGCTTAGGTTTCCTTTGGGGGAACCATAAAATTTGAGGTTGAGGATATTGTCAGGTGGAGGAAGCCAAGAGTCTTAGCTTGTCGTTAATATTTAAGGAATAGGAGTTGAGGAATTGATGGGACTAGGATTCAGATCCTAGGAAGTGAAGATGGTGACTTCTTCTCCACTAGCCTTTGAGTTTTATGTTGTCCAATCTTATGTAGGCACCAATTCATGGATGTTATCCTTAATAATTTTCCAGAGAGATTCATGCGAGAGGGAGATATTTTTGAATATCTTTTACTTTCTTTCTCTCTAGATGGCCTAGAGTAGGAGTTTGATGAGGAGGGTCTAGATTTTGTTTAGGACACTATTTTTAAATAGCTATCTTATCTAGTGTTTGATAGTGATAGGAATACTATTAGGATTGTGATATGAGCTGCACACACCTTATTCCAAGGCATTCTACATAAACATTGTGTAAGGACAACCATTGAACAACTCATATGAATCCTTAGCTACAGATCTACATAAATATAAAAGGGAAGGCCCAATGTAATTTCTCTTTAGGAGGTAATCCCAAGTGAAAATTCCCCCCTAAACAAGAAACAATAATATGAAACAAGAGGTTGGCCAGAGCCAATAACCCCAAAAGTAATTCCAAATGTCTACCTTAGTATTTGATATGGAATTATGCAAGAACACAACAAAATATAGATATACACATAAACATAGAGATATGGCAAAAATAAAACTTCAATTCCTTAATATCAAAGAACTGAAATATGCTTACATACATATATGGAAAATAAACTAGCTCAGGTGATGGTAACTTATCTTTGAGAAGAGATGTGGCAGCTACATGCCTCTGAATTTTGTTACAATGAGGCTCAAAGGCCTATTTATTATTGACAAACAATGGAAAATCCTAAACATCCAAAAACATAACCCTAGGAGATGAAGCACCAAGATTATGGGCCTCGTTTGGGTAAATCGATACATCAACTTCCTGGGGTCATAAATTTGGCATAAGATCTCCATTTGGATATCATTAAACCTCATTTATAAGATGTCGAAGAGGAGGCTGAAAGAAAATTTTTTTGGGACGTTTCTAGTCTCTATGTTTTCCCTGAAAATGTCTTTTAGTCTCTCAAAACAACTCTAGAAGTTTAGGACCAAGAAAAACTGCCAAAAATAGTAAGTTGTGTTACAATTAAGGAAACTGGAAAAAAACAACAATGGGGGTCTAAGTGGAATAGGCAAGTGGCTACCAATATCCACCTGGATCAGTCGCCCCCCTTATAAGGAAATAGTTCCCATTGCATTCAATACCTCAATGAGATGAAGAAACTTCTTCTGAATTTGGTCTCAGACGAGCCATTTGCCTTGGTACAGGAGTTGGTTAGCTTTGAAAACCTGATACAATTGGATCTTCCTCTATCGAGTGTTTTTGATGTGCATGTCCATGATCCGATCAGTTGTGGCTTGTTCCATGCAATCTAGGTTTAACTTTGTTGGTGTGAGTTGGTCTGCAATGTCTGATGTGTCTAGTAATGGGGGAAAGTATGGTTGAAAGTAGTCCACATCTAACACTGGGTGCAGGGCAAGGAATGGTGTAATGTTGAACTCAAAAGAATTGTCCCCTATAGCCTTAGTGATTGTGTAAGGCCCATATTAAACCAGGAAAAGCTTGTGGTTGGGCCCAATGAGGCATTTCTTTTGCAAACATCACCAATCTTTATCACCCACCTAGAACTTGTGTGGCACTTGATGTTGATCATGATGCTGCTGGAACTTAGCATTGGCTCTGTCCAATATGTCATGGACTTGCTGGGAGATGAGATGAATGGGCTCAAGGAAGTTGTTAGCCCTGTTATATTCGGACTGGACATGAGATGAATCTATTTGAGTAGCTACAAATGGTATGACCACATCAGAGAGACATAGTGGCTAGAATCCCAACCCCACCTAAAAGGGGTTGTGGTCTGTTGAGCTATTCAGAGCCCTGTTGTAGTTGTTTTGGACATAGGGGATGCTTTCATCCAATGTGTGTGAATGTTTTGAGTTGTAAATACACAAAATGTGTACAATCATCTTATTGACAACCTTTGTTTGGACATCAGTTTCGGGGTGGAAAGTCATGGAATCAATGAGCTTGGCATCCAACATTGACTAGAGACTTGGCCAAAATGTACTTAGGAAGCTATTATCCCGATTTCAGATAATGGAATGTGGGATCCCAAAATGTACCCACACTCATTCAAATAAGAGCTTAGTAGTGACTTCTGTTCTGATACTATTATTGTAGGTCTTCATAATGGCCATCTTAAAGAGTTTGTTGATGACCATGAAAACGCAGTCATTTCCATGTTTAGTAGAAGAAAGGCATGACATGTAATCCATGGAGATGGATTCCCAAGATCGACTAGGAGTAGGTAGAGGAGTATATAGGTCTTGCTTCTTGATGATTGGTTTTCCAATGGTGCAAGAAGTGCAGGATTTGATGTACTTCCTAATATCTCGTTGAAGGTTTGGCTAATAAAAATACTTCTACAACACTGCACTATTTTCTCTACTCTCAAATGTCTAGTGACCTAACTATAGTGTGCCTCCCAAATCATCTTGGAACACCTGCTTGAAGGGACACAAAGGTGTCACAGGTGGCATAATAGTGCATCTTGGAGGTGAAAATTTGGAAGTTTCTTGCCTTCAAATAGCGTCTGGTATGTGTTGTCGAAATTTGGATCGCTCTTACAAGCATGTGGCAACCCTGCAATCTCGTGCCCACAAGAGTCCAACACAAAGGTCAGCACCATGACCAATGGTTGAGATTCGCACCAAAATAAATTTTCTTTCACTCCTCCCTTAGTGACTTGACTCAAAGGCAAAATTATATGAGAGAACCACAACACGAACTTGCGGTAGAAGTTGTCAAGATCGAGAAAGTTGAGGAGCTCTATTAGAGTGGTTGGGGCTGGCCAATCCTGAATGACTTGTATATTGAATGGGTCCACATGCACGCCCATCTCAATAATGATCTACCGCAAATATTGAACCTGGGTCATACCAAAAGTGCATTTCTCCAAATTGGCACACAACTTGTGTTGTCGTAGCGGTTGGAGGTGTTCTTCCCAAATCTAGTTGAAGATCAGAATGTCATTGAAATACACCACCATGAATGAGTTGGTGAAGGGTCGCAAGATGTCATCCATCAATCTCATGAAGGTTGCGGAGGCATTCGTCAACCTGAAAGGGATGACTAGCCATTTGAAATGGCCCTCCTTAGATTTGAAGGTAGTCTTCTACATATCAGAGGGTTTGATTGGTACTTGCTGATAACTGAACTTCAAGTCAATATTGTTGAAATATTTTCCCCCCTTGAGCTAGTTTAGAAGGTCATCGATCTATGGGATCAGATACCAATTCCAGACAATGATATTGTCGAGCACCCGATTATCAATACAAAGTGTCCACGTCCCGTCCTTCTTTTGTACCAACCCAATCAGGCTCCCACATGGTGATGAACTTGGCTTGATATACCCTTTTTGAAACAACTCTTGAATATTCCCTTTGATTTCATCATTCTCTGGAACATAGTGTCAATAGACCAATCCATTGGGTAGGGGCATGCACTGGGTCAGATTGATGGAGTGCTTAACCTAAGAGTGTAGAGGTACCCCCATGGGTGAGGTGAAGATGTACCTGTACTCCTCTACAACCTTGTCCATATGTTGTTGTCACCAGAGGGGCCCTATCTAGAGGTAGTGGCCACAATCTTCTTCTTGCCTTTAGGGAGAATCATAAGGAAAACAATTTTCCTGGTTTGGGAAATGATCTTACTACATTTTTTCATAGTGATCAAAGAAATTATGGTAACCGATGCTACCTCTCATATCCTTTACAACTTATTACCTAAAGTAATAATAAATGTGTGAGGCCTACACTCATACACAACATTTTGCTTCCACAAGTATGGTTGGTCTAAGAAAACATCACATAATATCTCATCTCTAAATCACTTGATGTTGTAGGGAAGGTGACATTGTTGGCTGACGCAAGGATCTCACCCTTGGTGAAGCCACCCGATGATGTACAACTACAGGTGTGGTGTGGTCGATATGCCCAACCACTTCATGACCTCTACTAAAATGAGGTTCTTTTGGCTCCCTCTATCAACATTGAACTGCAGCAGAGAACCCTTCACCCACATTTGTGAGTGGAAGATTCGCTCCCCCCTCCTCTGGATCTTTGAGCTCGTCCTTTTGGACCTTGCTGGTGGCAATGGTGGCACTAGGCTCCACATCCTTAATTTGCTTCCCTTTGTCATTTCCCTTGTCTATATCTAACTTAGAGTCGGAACTTGCATCTAATTTGGAAGCATTTAATTTAGCCACCAATGATTGTTTGGCTCAACACTCACTTGTGTTGTGAGCAGGGCTCTTAAGGAACTCACACCATTTCTCTACATCCTTATTTGTCTTCATGGTGTTGTTCTTTGCTTGTGACTTTAGAGGGTTTTCCTGGGTCACCCTGCCTTGTCTTTGTCCTTTGTTCTACAGTTTTGGGTTATCTTTCCCTTGCTTCAGATTCACAGATCTAAAGTCTCGCTTCTTTTGTTTAAATTTCTACTCAATCTTGACATCATATTGATAGGTGGCGCCAATAAAAGAGATGTACAGGAACTCCATCTCATCGTAGATGTGCTTGTGTAGACAGTTGTGGTACTTCCGTACCAAATTCCGATTAAAATCCTTGATACCCAACTTCGTGGGAAGGGTATGGAAAATATTTGTGAACTCTAGCACATCTTGGTCCCTACTCTGCTGGAACAAGGTCCACTTTATGTATTTATATTCATAGCTCTCGATAGGGTAATATTGCTCCTTGATGGCGTCTCAGAAAGAATTCCAAGTGGGTGTGGCTGAAAACAGTGAGGATTCCCTCTCGCCATTTTGTTCATAATAGGTTTCCCAATAGTCCTTGACATGTGGGGTGGCTTTGAGGAGTGAAAAAGTAATCTTTTTCGAATTGGAAAAGTCATGAATTGAAAAATATCCTTCCAACAGATTTAACCATATATCTATGGCGTCTACATCCATTTGTCCTTCAAGTATAGGAATGTCAAAGTTAACTTGTACCTTAAAATGAGTGGCATCTCTAGAGTAGTTGTTGGAAGAAGATGTGTCTCCTATGGGTAGGCGTCGAAGGATCTGGGAAAATCTCTCCATTATTGTGTTCCTTTATCGCTTGAGGGCTTCCTCGATTAATATTTTGAACGTATCCCCTACCCCCTCGTCTTTCTTTTCTTCCACCATGGGAGGTCATTGGGGTTTGTGAGGCTATTCTTGCAAAGGTTCAACCAATTCGAGCCCTAACTCCTTATAGCTTGACCTCATTGGAAAAAAATTATAGATACCACTAATACCACTGATACCATTGATACCACTGATCTAGACTTCTACACGAATGCAAAAAATTATATATATATACACTTAGAAACAATGATGCAGCTGATGTAAATTTTTTTTTTATTAATATCAAAGAACTGAAATATTTTTACATACATAAATGGAAATAAGTTAGCTCAGGCAACAGTATCATATCTTTGAGAAGAGATGTGGTGGCTACATGCCTCTGAATTGTGTTACAATGAGGCTCAAAGGCCTAATTAATATTGAGAAATAATGGAAAACCCTAAACATACATAAAGCTAACTCTGGGAGATGAAACACCAAACCTGTGGGCCCCATCTGGGTAAATTGGTACATCAACTTCCCAGGGTCATAACTCTGGTATAGGATCTCCATTTGGCCATAATAATACCCCATTTCGAAGATCTCAAAGAGGAGGAGGAAAACAAAAATTTATGGGATATTTCTCGTCTCTCCATTTTCCTTAAAAATGTTTTGTAATCCCTCAAAATGGCCCGGGAAGTTTAGGAACCGAAAAAACTGTTAAAAATAGTAAGTTGTGCTACAATTAAGGAAACTAAAAAGAAACAATGATGGGGGTCCAAGTGAGATAGCCTGATGGCCACGAATATCCAATTGTATGAGTATTCTCTTAAAATTTTTCTGCCTTGTTGTAAACTTTCTCACTTGTGAATGTTTTACTAGTTTTATATCCTTGTCTATTTATATTAGGCTAATTCTATATAGCAATGTAGCTCCTCACATGTCATGCTATAATGATGGCCAAGCTTCCTCATTTGATTTCGGGAGCTACCTCTGAGAACCATTTCCTCGAATGAGCCTAATAGTTTATGTCTATCCAAAAATTATTACTTTATGCTTACCACTATCTTTCATGTGGACCGTGAGTTCTTTAATCTCTTGTTTTCCATTTAGCTTAGAATGTTGTTGCAATGAATTCAACCAAAATAAAGTTGATTTCGCATATTTGTTCTCCCAAAGTACGTTGTTGGATAATATGGAAACCTTGTTTGACTAAATTCCAAATTGAATAGAATCCCACCAAAATGAAGTTGATTTCCCATATTTGTTCTCCCAAAGTATGTTGTTGGATAATATGCAAACCTTGTTGGAATAAATTCCAAATTGAATAACCTACCCGATTGAAGGGAATTTGGATGAACTATGAGAGGTATATTTGTGCCTTATTTTTGATTCCATATAAGCTTCCATAAATCCGTCCCTCCTTGAAGTTAACACTACAATATTTTAAGCTCCCATAACGATAACTAGAATAGATGAGATCCCTTAAGGCTAAACCTCCTACCAGTTTACTCTTACATAATCTCTCTCAGAAAATTTAGACTTACATAATTTATCCCAAAAAATTAAATCCCATTTTCTATCTTGCTTAGATCTCCATAGAAAGAACATTAGATGTTACAAAGTGAATTAAGAATGGAAACAAAGCCATCCCCTTTTTTAATTTTTATTTTAGGTTGGGAAAACCTATCATAATGAAGCTGTCATTTATACTTACAATTTTTCAGTAATCCATTCATATTAAATTTTCATTATTTAGAAATTGGAAAAAAAAATTAACAACATTAATAAAATATACCATTTATTACTTAATAAAATAAAGAAGAATTGAAAATGCAAATGTAATGATACATGTTAGAGTTACTAAAGAAGGTACCTTTGTAAGATTTGTTAGTTTTAAGCTCACAAAACATTCTTATCCGCCAAGGTCATATTTCCTAGATTTTATAGCTTTTATGAGTTGTTAACTCTTATCCACCTAGTAGTTGTTAAGTTGTGTTCTTATCCACCAAACTTCCTCACTTGTATAAATACAATGCTTCATTGTAATAATATAAGAATAACTTATTTATACATGGTATTAGAGTAGATATGGGTCTAACACCCTTGGTGAAGGGCCAAGGATCCTTGCTATGTCTTTGTCAATACATTGCACAATACAATGGCTATTTATTGTTGATTCCCATATCCTCATCACCTATTAATTATTGTTGAAATTCCTACACATGATAGAGGGAATTTTTGCATTTTTAGAATCATTATATGTTCATAGTTTTATTGATTTGCAAAACATGGACCAAGCCTTCAACAATTCATGTATGTGTAGAGAAATATAGAACAATTTATCATTCAAGCAATAAAATTTCTCACATTTGAGACCCTTTGTCTAGAGCAGTAGGCTATTGAGCTATGGCTTTCAATATAAGGATTTGAATTCTTTAAATCCACGGGCTTCTCCACAACATTCTTGGCTCCGCCATAATGAGGAGCTAGCAAGCATTATGGTGAAGAAATAAACCCACATCAATGCTTCTCTAACCTGTGCTATTCTGTTTCCTCTTGCTTTGATCTATGCATGCAATCCTCATAGCTCTTGGTTTTAGCAAAAAGATGGCTAAGATGGTAACGAAGCATGTTCAAATCTCATCTTCAACATAGGTTAGGTTGTTTCACATAGCTCCTTGACATTGGTAATCTTCAATATCATGTTCGTGACAAGAAGTTCAGGTTCTGCCACACTTAAGTCACCTTCTCTGGTGACCTCTCAATAGGAAACCTAGCCTACAAATAGTTCGAGAAGGCATAGGCATGCATAAGACCACTGGCACCATTAGTGCCGTGAGCTTCAAGGATTTCCACAATTAGCAACTTTAGGTTGCCTACTTCACATTTCAACATATGTTTCTTTCTCACTTTTGGGGAGGAGTTTTTCTCATGTGGTTTTTTCTGTTTCTCCACTTACAAGAGTTTATTCTTGTACTTGGGTATGTTAACCAGCTTTGTTATAGGGACTTAATACTAACTTTTTGTTTTTTCCCTATGTTTCTCTTATTAGGAAGGGTTAGAGTTACTAAATTAAGTATTTTTTAAAGCTTTTGTGAGTTGTAAGCTCACATAGACATTCTTATAAACCTAGCTTGTATTGCTAATTTTTATAACATCTATTAGTTGTTAACTTTTATTCACCTATGTTTTGTGATGTGGTGTTCGTATCCACCTATAATACATTACTTCATTATAATAATATAAAGACAATTTATTTTTACACTACATTCTCATATGGGAAAGTAGATTAACAAATTTAACAATAAAGTAGATTAACAAATTGAGCAATAAGATTTAGACAAACTTACCGTTCACTTTATCGAAAGAAAATAAGCCATTGTATCAAAGATGTGTAGAACACCACAAAACATGTTTTTGGAAATATTGGAAACCTAGTGTTAATGTGTAAACTACTTATGCTAATAGGCTAGACTAGATAAACTGCACTTCGCTGTTTAGCAGAAATATCACTCATTATAAATAGCAGTAGACAAATTAGTTGTATATGAAAAGATAATTATATGCACCTAGCAAATACATTGAGGATAAAAGTATACCTCTAATCCATGATCCACGCACGGTTACACTGAAAGAATGGTAATGGCTATAACTTCATTTAAAAAGGAAACAGGATTAGGGTATGATAGGGATTACTCATTGCGTTCTCCTCTTTTGCTACACAGCTATATGTGTCGCATGTCGATCACCATCAGCTTCCACCTGATTAGTGATTTTGGTTGTCAAGGCCTTTAGGCTCTTATGCTTTCCTTTATCTCAGGGCTGATCTGCTTCGCAATCGGAGAAATGTGATATATGAATGTCTCAACTCAGTTGGGATCTGTTAGATTTCTTACATGATTCTGAGTCAATGCTCTTAGATAACTCTGACTGAATGCTCTGAGGGATGTTTGTATCCAAACAGCGATTGCTGCTGAGAACGCAAAATTAAAAACTTTGTGGTCGGACTCCCGTTTTAGCTCGGGCTCCTGCTCCAGAACAGCTAGCTCATAAAGATGAGATACTTTGATGAAGTTAGTGGAAACTGGAAAGTAAGATGCAGCTAGATGGTTTCTTGATCCCTATTGTATCTACACGCTAAAATGTTTCTGTAATGAAATATGTGAAGCTTTGTAATTCAATAATATCTCAGGCGCACTTTGGAGAAACTCCGAACTAAATAAAATTGAACTACATCTAACCGATAATGGGGATCACTATATAGTTTCAGTGCACGCTGCTATTGTCTGCGAATGACTCTAGACTCTCAAAAATGTTCAGCTTAAACAAACATTCCCTTCACTTTTTAAACAAATATGTTGAAAGAGTAATATCGAGAAACCCGCCAAAAGCTACATCTGCATTTACATCACTGTTGTTAGAGTTATATTTCAACGTTATTCATTCGTGGAAACATCTTACAGATATACACATATATCTTAATATCTGTGTACATTCTATGATACTATTGGAGCGTAGGAAAGCAATATATAAAAAATGGTAAGAACTCAACTTGGATTTGTTTATCCCCTAAGAAAACAACACAATGGAAACACACCGGCACAGACATTTTGCCGAAGGGGTGTTGGGTATTTTTGTGTTTGCAATGGGAAAATACCAAAACCACAAAATATAAAACACAGAGGCAATGCTCTGTTTCCTTTACACCAGGATCTTTTTGCACAGAGAAGTCTTTAAAAAAAAATTATAGAGCACAGAGTATTCCACCACCATAAAATGATTTATATTCATTAAACAAAAGACTGAGACATATTCATCCTCTTTCACTC